>JARKHS020011870.1:0-76017 GCA_030143305.2 Amblyomma americanum
AGAAACTCCCTGTTGGAGAAACTCCGTGTTGGAGAAACTCCGTGTGGAAGTAATTCCGTGTTGGAGAAACTCCGTGTTGAAGTAACTCCGTGTTGGAGAAACTCCGTGTTGGAGAAACTGCGTGTTAAAGAAATTCTGTGTTGGAGAAACTCCGTGTTGGAGAAACTCCGTGTTGAAGAAACTTCGTGTTGCAGAAACTCCTTGTTAGAGAAACTCCGTTTTGGAGAAACTCCGTGTTGGAGAAACTCCATGTTGGAGAAACTCCGTGTTGTAGAAATTCCGTGTCAGAGAAACTCCGTGTCGAGAAACTCCGTGTTGGAGAAACTCCCTGTTGGAGAAACTCCGTGCTGGAGAAACTCCGTGTTGGAGAAACTCCGTGTTGGAGAAACTCCGTGTTGTAGAAACTTCGTGTTGGAGAAACTGCGTGTTGGAAAAACTCCGTGTTTTAGAAACTCTGTGTTGGAGAAACTCCGGGTTGGAGAAACTTCGTGTTGGAGAAACTCCGTGTTGGAGAAACTCGGTATTGTAGAAACTCCGTGTTGCAGAAACTCCTTGTCGGAGAAACTCCGTGTTGGAGAACCTCCGTTTTGGGGAAACTCCGTGTTGGAGAAACTCCGTGTTGCAAAAACTCCGTGTTGGAGAAAATTCATGTTGGAGAAACTCCGTGTTGGAGAAACTTCGTGTTGGAGACACTCCGTGTTGGAGAAACTCTGTGTTTTAGAAACTCTGTGTTGGAGAAACTCCGGGTTGGAGAAACTTCGTGTTGGAGAAAGTCCGTGTTGTAGAAACTCCGTGTTGGAGAAACTGTGTTGAAGAAACTCCGTGTTGGAGAAACTCTGTGTTGTAGAAACTCCGTGGTGGAGAAACTGCGTGTTGGAGAAACTGCGTGTTGGAGAAACTATTTTTTTGAGAAACTCCAAGTTGGAGAAACGCTCAGTTATAGAAACTCCCTGTCGGAGAAAATTCTATGTTGGAGAAACAACCTGTTGGAGATACTCGCTGTTAGAGGAATTCCTTTCTGGAGAAACCCCATGTTGCAAAACTCCATGTTGGAGAAACACCGTGTTTCAGAAACTCCATTTAGGAAAAACTGTTGTAGAAACTCCATGTTGAAATAGTCCATGTTGGAGAAACTCCCTGTTGGAGAAATTCTATGCTAGAGACACTCCATGTAGAAATTATATGTTGGAGAAACTCCCTTTTAGAGAAACTTCCCTTTGGGTAAACGCTTATTTGGAGAAACTCTATGTTGGCGAAACTCCCTGTTCGTTGAACTACGTGTTGCGGAAACTCCATGTTGTTGAAACTCCAAAAAATAGAAACTCTATTTTGGGGAAACTCCCTTATAGAAAAAGTTCTTGTTGGAGAATCTCCGTGTTGTAGAAACGCGCTGTTTGGGAACTCCATGTTGGAGAAACTCTCTGTTGGTGAAACTCCCTGTTGAAAAAACCCCATGTTAGAACACTTCATGTTGCAGAAATTCTCTGTTGGAGAAGCTCGCTGTTTTAGGGAAACTCCTTGTTGCGAAAGCTCCCTGTTTGAAAAACTTCATTTTGGAGAAACGCTATGTTGGAGAAACTCCACTTTAGAGAAACTCCCTGTTGGAAAAAACCCTATTGGAGAAACTTCATTTTGGAAAAACACCTTGTCTTAGAAATTCCCTGTTTAATAAACTCCCTTTTGCAGAAACTTCATGTTGGAGAAACTCTCTGTTGGAAATCTTTTTGTTGGAGAAACTCCCTGTTGGAGAAACTCCGTGTTGGAGAAACTCCGTGTTGGAGAAAATCCGCGGTGGAGAAACTCCGAGTTGGAGAAACTTCTTGTTGGCGAAACTCCATGTTGGAGAACTTCGTGTTGGAGAAACTTCGTGTTGGAGAAACTCCGTGTTGGAGAAACTCCGTGTTGGAGAAACACCGTGTTTGAGAAACTCCGTGTTGGAGAAACTCCGTGTTGGAGAAACACCGTGTTGGAGAAACTCCTTTTTGGAGAAACTCCGTGTTGTAGGAACTCTGTGTTGTAGGAACTCTGTGGTGGAGAAATTCCGCGTTGTAGAAACTCCGTGTTGTAGGAACTCCGTGTTGTAGGAACTCCGTGTTGTAGAAACTCCGTGTTGGAGAAACTCCGTGTTGTAAAAACTCTGTGTTCGGAAACTCCGTGTTGGAAAAACTTCGTGTTGTAGAAATTCCGTGTCAGAGAAACTGCGTGTCGAGAAACTCCGTGTTGGAGAAACTCCGTGTTGTAGAAATTCCGTGCTGGAGAAACTCCGTGTTGGAGAAACTCCGTGTTGGAGAAACTCCGTGTTGGAGAAAATCCGTGTTGGAGAAACTCGGTCTTGGAGAAAGTCCATGTTGGAGAAACTCCGCGTTGGAGATACTCCGTGTTGGAGAAACTCCGTGTTGGAGATACTCCGTGTTGGGGAAAATTCGTGTTGGAGAAAATCCGTGTTAGAGAAACTCGGTGTTGGAGAAATTCCGTGTTGTAGAAACTCCGTGTTGTAGAAACTCCGTGTTGGAGAAACTCCTTCTTGAAGATACTCCGTGTTGGAGAAACTCCGTGTTGGAGAAACTCGGTTTTGGAGAATCTCCGTGTTGGAGAAACAGCGTGTTGGAGAAAATTTGTGTTGGAGAAACTCCGTGTTGGAGAAACTCCGTGCTGAAGGAACTCCGTGTTGTGGAAACTCCGTGTTGGAGAAACTCAGTGTTGTAGAAACTTCGTGTTGAAGAAACTTCGTGTTGTAGAAACTCCGTGTTGGAGAAACTCCGTGTTGGAGGAACTCCTTTTTGGGAAGCTCTGTTGGAGAAATTTTAGGTTAGAGAAACTCTTCTGGAGAAGTTCCATGTTGAAGCAACTCCCTGTTGGAGAAACTCCATTTTGGAGAAACTCCCTATTGGAGAAACTCCATGTCAGAGACTCTCCCTGTTGGAGAAACTGTATGTTGGAAAACTCCATGTTGAAGAAACTCCCTGCTGGAGAAAATTTATGTTGCAGAAATTCAATATTAGAGAAAGCCATGTTGGTGAAACTCCCTGTTGGAGAAACTGCATGTTGGAGAAACACCCTGTTTGATAAACTCCTAATGGAGAAAATTTCACGCAGGGAGAAACTCCATTTTGGAGAAACTGTTTGAGAAACTCCATGTTGGAGAAACGCTCAGTTAGTGAAACTCCCTGTCGGAGAAAACTCCCTGTTGGAGAAACTTCATGTTGGAGAAACTCCGTGTTGGAGAAAATCCGCGGTGGAGAAACTCTGTGTTGGAGAAACTCCGTGTTGGCGAAACTCCGTGTTGGAGAAACTCCGTGTTGGAGAAACTCCATGTTGGAGAAACTCAATGTTGTAGAAACTCCGTGTTGGAGAAACTCCGTGTTGGAGAAACTCCATGTTGGAGCCAATTCGTGTTGGAGAAACTCCGTTTTGGGGAACTCCGTTTCGGGGAAACTCCACGTTGGAGAAACTCCGTGTTGGAGAAACTCTATGTTCGAGAAATTCCGTGTTGGAGAAATTTCGAGTTGAAGAAACTCCGTGTTGGAGAAACTCCTTGTTGGAGAAACTGCGTGTTAGAGAAACTCCGTGTTGGAGAAACTCCGTGTTGAAGAAACTCCGTGTTGGAGAAAATTCGTGTTGGAGAAATTTTGTGTTGGAGAAACTTCGTGTTGGAGAAACTCCGTGTTGGAGAAACTTCGTGTTTTAGAGACTCTGTGTTGGAGAAACTCCTTGTTGGAGAAACTTCGTGTTAGAGAAACTCCGTGCTAGAGAAGCTAGGGGATGGAGAACTCCGTGTTGTAGAAACTCTGTGTTGGAGAAATTCTGTGTTGAGAAACTCCGTGTTGGAGAAACTCCGTGTTGGAGAAATTCGGTTTTGGAGAAACTCCGTGTTGGAGAAACTCCATGTTGGAGAAACTCCGTGTTGTAGAAATTCCGTGTCAGAGAAACTCCGTGTCGAGAAACTCCGTGTTGGAGAAACTCCCTGTTGGAGAAACTCCGTGCTGGAGAATTTTCGTGTTTTAGAAACTCTGTGTTGCAGAAACTCCGTGTTGGAGAAATTCCGTGTTGAAGAAACTCCGTGTTGGAGAAACTCCGTGTTGGAGAAACTCCGTGTTGGAGGAACTCGGTTTTGGAGGAACTCCGTGTTGGAGAAACTGCCTGTTGGAGAAACTCCGTGTTGGAGAAACTCAGTGTTGTAGCAACTTCGTGTTGAAGAACTTCGTGTTGTAGAAACTCCGTGTTGGAGAAACTCCGTGTTGGAGGAACTCCTTTTTGGGAAGCTCTGTTGGAGAAATTTTAGGTTAGAGAAACTCTTCTGGAGAAGTTCCATGTTGAAACAACTCCCTGTTGGAGTAACTCCATTTTGGAGAAACTCCCTTTTGGAGAAACTGTATGTCAGAGACTCTCCCTGTTGGAGAAACTGTATGTTGGAAAACTCCATGTTGAAGAAACTTTCTGCTGGAGAAAATTTATGTTGCAGAAATTCAATGTTAGAGAAAGTCATGTTGGTGAAACTCCCTTTTGGAGAAACTGCATGTTGGAGAAACTCCCTGTTAGAGAAACTCTCTGCTAGGGGAAACTCCATCTTGGAGAAACACCATGTTTGATAAACTCCTAATGAAGAAAATTCCATGCAGGGAGAAACTCCATTTTGGAGAAACTATTTGTTTGAGAAACTCCATGTTGGAGAAACGCTCAGTTAGTGAAACTCCCTGTCGGAGAAAACTCCCTGTTGGAGAAACTTCATGTTGGAGAAACTCTCTGTTGGAAATCTCTTTGTTGGAGAAACTTCCTGTTGGAGAAAATCCGCGGTGGAGAAACTCTGTGTTGGAGAAACTCCATGTTTGCGAAACTTCGTGTTGGAGAAACTCCGTGTTGAAGAAACTCCGTGTTGGAGAAACTCCGTTTTGGGGACACTCGGTTTTGGATAAACTCCGCGTTGGAGAAACTCCGTGTTGGAGAAACTCCGTCTTGTAGAAGCTGCGTATCAGAGAAACTCCCTGTCGGAGAAACTTCGTGTTGGAGAAACTCCGTGTTGGAGAAACTCCGTGCTGGAGAAACTCCGTGTTGCAGAAACTTCGTGTTAAAGAAACTCTGTGTTGGAGAAACTCCGTGTTGTAGAAACGTCGTGTTGGAGAAAGTCCGTGTTGTAGAAACTCCGTGTTGGAGAAACTCCGTGTTGGAGAAACTGCGTGTGGAAGTAACTCCGTGTTGGAGAAACTCCGTGTTGGAGAAACTGCGTGTTAAAGAAACTGTGTTGGAGAAACTCCGTGTTCGAGAAACACAGTGTTGGAGAAACTCCGTGTTGGAGAAGCTCCGTTTTGGAGAAACTCCGTGTTGGAGAAACTCCGTGTTGAAGAAACTTCGTGTTGCAGAAATTTTTTGTTAGAGAAACTCCGTTTTGGAGAAACTCCGTGTTGTAGAAACTCCGTGTTGGAGAAACTCTGTGTTGGAGAAACTCCGTTTTGGAGAAACTCTCTTTTGGAGAAACTCCATGTCAGAGACTCTCCCTGTTGGAGAAACTGTGTGTTGGAAAACTCCATGTTGAAGAAACTTTCTGCTGGAGAAAATTAATGTTGCAGAAATTCAATGTTAGAGAAAGTCATGTTGGTGAAACTTCCTTTTGGAGAAACTGCATGTTGGAGAAACTCCCTGTTAGAGAAACTCTCTGCTAGGGGAAACTCCATCTTGGAGAAACACCCTGTTTGATAAACTCCTAATGTAGAAAATTCCATGCAGGAGAAACTCCATTTTGGAGAAACCATTTGTTTGAGAAACTCCATGTTGGAGAAACGCTCAGTTAGTGAAACTCCCTGTCGGAGAAAACTCCCTGTTGGAAAAACTTCATGTTGGAGAAACTCTCTGTTGGAAATCTCTTTGTTGGAGAAACTTCCTGTTGGAGAAAATCCGCGGTGGAGAAACTCTGTGTAGGAGAAACTCCGTGTTGGCGAAACTTCGTGTTGGAGAAACTCCGTGTTGGAGAAACTCCGTGTTGGGGAAACTCGGTTTTGGATAAACTCCGCGTTGGAGAAACTCCGTGTTGGAGAAACTCCGTCTTGTAGAAGCTGCGTATCAGAGAAACTCCCTGTCGGAGAAACTTCGTGTTGGAGAAACTCCGTGTTGGAGAAACTCCGTGCTGGAGAAACGTCGTGTTGGAGAAAGTCCGTGTTGTAGAAACTCCGTGTTGGAGAAACTCCGTGTTGGAGAAACTCTGTGCTGGAGAAACTCCGTGTTGGAGAAACTCCGTGTTGGAGAAACTCCGTGTTGTAGAAACTTCGTGTTGGAGAAACTCCGTGTTGGAGAAACTCCGTTCTGGAGAAACTGCGTGTGGAAGTAACTCCGTGTTGGAGAAACTCCGTGTTGGAGAAACTCCGTGTTGGAGAAACTGCGTGTTAAAAATACTTTGTGTTGGAGAAACTCCGTGTTCGAGAAACACAGTGTTGGAGAAACTCCGTGTTGGAGAAGCTCCGTTTTGGAGAAACTCCGTGTTGGAGAAACTCCGTGTTGAAGAAACTTCGTGTTGCAGAAATTCCTTGTTAGAGAAACTCCGTTTTGGAGAAACTCCGTGTTGTAGAAACTCCGTGTTGGAGAAACTCTGTGTTGGAGAAACTCCGTTTTGGAGAAACTCCGTGTTGGAGAAACTTCGTGTTGGAGAAACTCCGTGTTGTAGCAACTCCGTGTTGGAGAAACTCCGTGTGGAAGTAATTCCGTGTTGGAGAAACTCCGTGTTGAAGTAACTCCGTGTTGGAGAAACTCCGTGTTGGAGAAACTGCGTGTTAAAGAAATTCTGTGTTGGAGAAACTCCGTGTTGGAGAAACTCCGTGTTGAAGAAACTTCGTGTTGCAGAAACTCCTTGTTAGAGAAACTCCGTTTTGGAGAAACTCCGTGTTGGAGAAACTCCATGTTGGAGAAACTCCGTGTTGTAGAAATTCCGTGTCAGAGAAACTCCGTGTCGAGAAACTCCGTGTTGGAGAAACTCCCTGTTGGAGAAACTCCGTGCTGGAGAAACTCCGTGTTGGAGAAACTCCGTGTTGGAGAAACTCCGTGTTGTAGAAACTTCGTGTTGGAGAAACTGCGTGTTGGAAAAACTCCGTGTTTTAGAAACTCTGTGTTGGAGAAACTCCGGGTTGGAGAAACTTCGTGTTGGAGAAACTCCGTGTTGGAGAAACTCGGTATTGTAGAAACTCCGTGTTGCAGAAACTCCTTGTCGGAGAAACTCCGTGTTGGAGAACCTCCGTTTTGGGGAAACTCCGTGTTGGAGAAACTCCGTGTTGCAAAAACTCCGTGTTGGAGAAAATTCATGTTGGAGAAACTCCGTGTTGGAGAAACTTCGTGTTGGAGACACTCCGTGTTGGAGAAACTCTGTGTTTTAGAAACTCTGTGTTGGAGAAACTCCGGGTTGGAGAAACTTCGTGTTGGAGAAAGTCCGTGTTGTAGAAACTCCGTGTTGGAGAAACTGTGTTGAAGAAACTCCGTGTTGGAGAAACTCTGTGTTGTAGAAACTCCGTGGTGGAGAAACTGCGTGTTGGAGAAACTGCGTGTTGGAGAAACTATTTTTTTGAGAAACTCCAAGTTGGAGAAACGCTCAGTTATAGAAACTCCCTGTCGGAGAAAATTCTATGTTGGAGAAACAACCTGTTGGAGATACTCGCTGTTAGAGGAATTCCTTTCTGGAGAAACCCCATGTTGCAAAACTCCATGTTGGAGAAACACCGTGTTTCAGAAACTCCATTTAGGAAAAACTCTGTTGTAGAAACTCCATGTTGAAATAGTCCATGTTGGAGAAACTCCCTGTTGGAGAAATTCTATGCTAGAGACACTCCATGTAGAAATTATATGTTGGAGAAACTCCCTTTTGGAGAAACTTCCCTTTGGGTAAACGCTTATTTGGAGAAACTCTATGTTGGCGAAACTCCCTGTTCGTTGAACTACGTGTTGCGGAAACTCCATGTTGTTGAAACTCCAAAAAATAGAAACTCTATTTTGGGGAAACTCCCTTATAGAAAAAGTTCTTGTTGGAGAATCTCCGTGTTGTAGAAACGCGCTGTTTGGGAACTCCATGTTGGAGAAACTCTCTGTTGGTGAAACTCCCTGTTGAAAAAACCCCATGTTAGAACACTTCATGTTGCAGAAATTCTCTGTTGGAGAAGCTCGCTGTTTTAGGGAAACTCCTTGTTGCGAAAGCTCCCTGTTTGAAAAACTTCATTTTGGAGAAACGCTATGTTGGAGAAACTCCACTTTAGAGAAACTCCCTGTTGGAAAAAACCCTGTTGGAGAAACTTCATTTTGGAAAAACACCTTGTCTTAGAAATTCCCTGTTTAATAAACTCCCTTTTGCAGAAACTTCATGTTGGAGAAACTCTCTGTTGGAAATCTTTTTGTTGGAGAAACTCCCTGTTGGAGAAACTCCGTGTTGGAGAAACTCCGTGTTGGAGAAAATCCGCGGTGGAGAAACTCCGAGTTGGAGAAACTTCTTGTTGGCGAAACTCCATGTTGGAGAACTTCGTGTTGGAGAAACTTCGTGTTGGAGAAACTCCGTGTTGGAGAAACTCCGTGTTGGAGAAACACCGTGTTTGAGAAACTCCGTGTTGGAGAAACTCCGTGTTGGAGAAACACCGTGTTGGAGAAACTCCTTTTTGGAGAAACTCCGTGTTGTAGGAACTCTGTGTTGTAGGAACTCTGTGGTGGAGAAATTCCGCGTTGTAGAAACTCCGTGTTGTAGGAACTCCGTGTTGTAGGAACTCCGTGTTGTAGAAACTCCGTGTTGGAGAAACTCCGTGTTGTAAAAACTCTGTGTTCGGAAACTCCGTGTTGGAAAAACTTCGTGTTGTAGAAATTCCGTGTCAGAGAAACTGCGTGTCGAGAAACTCCGTGTTGGAGAAACTCCGTGTTGTAGAAATTCCGTGCTGGAGAAACTCCGTGTTGGAGAAACTCCGTGTTGGAGAAACTCCGTGTTGGAGAAAATCCGTGTTGGAGAAACTCGGTCTTGGAGAAAGTCCATGTTGGAGAAACTCCGCGTTGGAGATACTCCGTGTTGGAGAAACTCCGTGTTGGAGATACTCCGTGTTGGGGAAAATTCGTGTTGGAGAAAATCCGTGTTAGAGAAACTCGGTGTTGGAGAAATTCCGTGTTGTAGAAACTCCGTGTTGTAGAAACTCCGTGTTGGAGAAACTCCTTCTTGAAGATACTCCGTGTTGGAGAAACTCCGTGTTCGAGAAACACAGTGTTGGAGAAACTCCGTGTTGGAGAACCTCCGTGTTGGAGAAACTCCGTGTTGAAGAAACTTCGTGTTGCAGAAATTCCTTGTTAGAGAAACTCCGTTTTGGAGAAACTCCGTGTTGTAGAAATTCCGTGTCAGAGAAACTGCGGGTCGAGAAACTCCGTGTTGGAGAAACTCCGTGTTGGAGAAACTCCGTGCTGGAGAAACTCCGTGTTGGAGAAACTCCGTGTTGGAGAAACTCCGTGTTGTAGAAACTTCGTGTTGGAGAAACTGCGTGTTGGAGAAACTCCGTGTTTTAGAAACTCTGTGTTGGAGAAACTCCGGGTTGGAGAAACTTCGTGTTGCAGAAACTCCTTGTTGGAGAAACTCCGTGTTGGAGAACCTCCGTTTTGGGGAAACTCCGTGTTGGAGAAACTCCGTGTTGCAAAAACTCCGTGTTGGAGAAAATTCGTGTTGGAGAAACTCCTTTTTGGGAAGCTCTGTTGGAGAAATTTTAGGTTAGAGAAACTCTTCTGGAGAAGTTCCATGTTGAAGCAGCTCCCTGTTGGAGAAACTCCATTTTGGAGAAACTCCCTTTTGGAGAAACTCCATGTCAGAGACTCTCCCTGTTGGAGAAACTGTATGTTGGAAAACTCCATGTTGAAGAAACTCCCTGCTGGAGAAAATTTATGTTGCAGAAATTCAATGTTAGAGAAAGTCATGTTGGTGAAACTCCCTGTTGGAGAAACTGCATGTTGGAGAAACACCCTGTTTGATAAACTCCTAATGGAGAAAATTTCACGCAGGGAGAAACTCCATTTTGGAGAAACTGTTTGAGAAACTCCATGTTGGAGAAACGCTCAGTTAGTGAAACTCCCTGTCGGAGAAAACTCCCTGTTGGAGAAACTTCATGTTGGAGAAACTCCGTGTTGGAGAAAATCCGCGGTGGAGAAACTCTGTGTTGGAGAAACTCCGTGTTGGCGAAACTCCGTGTTGGAGAAACTCCGTGTTGGAGAAACTCCATGTTGGAGAAACTCAATGTTGTAGAAACTCCGTGTTGGATAAACTCCGTGTTGGAGAAACTCCGTGTTGGAGAAACTCCATGTTGGAGCCAATTCGTGTTGGAGAAACTCCGTTTTGGGGAACTCCGTTTCGGGGAAACTCCGCGTTGCAGAAACTCCGTGTTGGAGAAACTCTATGTTCGAGAAATTCCGTGTTGGAGAAATTTCGAGTTGAAGAAACTCCGTGTTGGAGAAACTCCTTGTTGGAGAAACTGCGTGTTAGAGAAACTCCGTGTTGGAGAAACTCCGTGTTGAAGAAACTCCGTGTTGGAGAAAATTCGTGTTGGAGAAATTTTGTGTTGGAGAAACTTCGTGTTGGAGAAACTCCGTGTTGGAGAAACTTCGTGTTTGAGACTCTGTGTTGGAGAAACTCCTTGTTGGAGAAACTTCGTGTTAGAGAAACTCCGTGCTAGAGAAGCTAGGTGATGGAGAACTCCGTGTTGTAGAAACTCTGTGTTGGAGAAATTCTGTGTTGACGAAACTCCGTGTTGGAGAAACTCCGTGTTGGAGAAATTCGGTTTTGGAGAAACTCCGTGTTGGAGAAACTCCATGTTGGAGAAACTCCGTGTTGTAGAAATTCCGTGTCAGAGAAACTCCGTGTCGAGAAACTCCGTGGTGGAGAAACTCCCTGTTGGAGAAACTCCGTGCTGGAGAATTTTCGTGTTTTAGAAACTCTGTGTTGCAGAAACTCCGTGTTGGAGAAATTCCGTGTTGAAGAAACTCCGTGTTGGAGAAACTCCGTGTTGGAGAAACTCCGTGTTGGAGAAACTCAGTTTTGGAGAAACTCCGTGTTGGAGAAACTGCCTGTTGGAGAAAATCTGTGTTGGAGAAATTCCGTGTTGGAGAAACTCCGTGTTGAAGAAACTCCGTGTTGGAGAAACTCCGTGTTGGAGAAACTCAGTGTTGTAGCAACTTCGTGTTGAAGAACTTCGTGTTGTAGAAACTCCGTGTTGGAGAAACTCCGTGTTGGAGGAACTCCTTTTTGGGAAGCTCTGTTGGAGAAATTTTAGGTTAGAGAAACTCTTCTGGAGAAGTTCCATGTTGAAACAACTCCCTGTTGGAGGAACTCCATTTTGGAGAAACTCCCTTTTGGAGAAACTGTATGTCAGACTCTCCCTGTTGGAGAAACTGTATGTTGGAAAACTCCATGTTGAAGAAACTTTCTGCTGGAGAAAATTTATGTTGCAGAAATTCAATGTTAGAGAAAGTCATGTTGGTGAAACTCCCTTTTGGAGAAACTGCATGTTGGAGAAACTCCCTGTTAGAGAAACTCTCTGCTAGGGGAAACTCCATCTTGGAGAAACACCATGTTTGATAAACTCCTAATGAAGAAAATTCCATGCAGGGAGAAACTCCATTTTGGAGAAACTATTTGTTTGAGAAACTCCATGTTGGAGAAACGCTCAGTTAGTGAAACTCCCTGTCGGAGAAAACTCCCTGTTGGAGAAACTTCATGTTGGAGAAACTCTCTGTTGGAAATCTCTTTGTTGGAGAAACTTCCTGTTGGAGAAAATCCGCGGTGGAGAAACTCTGTGTTGGAGAAACTCCATGTTTGCGAAACTTCGTGTTGGAGAAACTCCGTGTTGAAGAAACTCCGTGTTGGAGAAACTCCGTTTTGGGGACACTCGGTTTTGGATAAACTCCGCGTTGGAGAAACTCCGTGTTGGAGAAACTCCGTCTTGTAGAAGCTGCGTATCAGAGAAACTCCCTGTCGGAGAAACTTCGTGTTGGAGAAACTCCGTGTTGGAGAAACTCCGTGCTGGAGAAACTCCGTGTTGCAGAAACTTCGTGTTGCAGAAATTCCTTGTTAGAGAAACTCCGTTTTGGAGAAACTCCGTGTTGTAGAAATTCCGTGTCAGAGAAACTGCGGGTCGAGAAACTCCGTGTTGGAGAAACTCCGTGTTGGAGAAACTCCGTGCTGGAGAAACTCCGTGTTGGAGAAACTCCGTGTTGGAGAAACTCCGTGTTGTAGAAACTTCGTGTTGGAGAAACTGCGTGTGGGAGAAACTCCGTGTTTTAGAAACTCTGTGTTGGAGAAACTCCGGGTTGGAGAAACTTCGTGTTGCAGAAACTCCTGTTGAGAAACTCCGTGTTGAGAACTGTTTTGGGAAACTCCGTGTTGGAGAAACTCCGTGTTGCAAAAACTCCGTGTTGGAGAAAATTCGTGTTGGAGAAACTCCGTGTTGGAGAAACTCGGTTTTGGAGAATCTCCGTGTTGGAGAAACTGCGTGTTGGAGAAAATTTGTGTTGGAGAAACTCCGTGTTGGAGAAACTCCGTGCTGAAGGAACTCCGTGTTGGAGAAACTCCGTGTTGGAGAAACTCAGTGTTGTAGAAACTTCGTGTTGAAGAAACTTCGTGTTGTAGAAACTCCGTGTTGGAGAAACTCCGTGTTGGAGGAACTCCTTTTTGGGAAGCTCTGTTGGAGAAATTTTAGGTTAGAGAAACTCTTCTGGAGAAGTTCCATGTTGAAGCAGCTCCCTGTTGGAGAAACTCCATTTTGGAGAAACTCCCTTTTGGAGAAACTCCATGTCAGAGACTCTCCCTGTTGGAGAAACTGTATGTTGGAAAACTCCATGTTGAAGAAACTCCCTGCTGGAGAAAATTTATGTTGCAGAAATTCAATGTTAGAGAAAGTCATGTTGGTGAAACTCCCTGTTGGAGAAACTGCATGTTGGAGAAACACCCTGTTTGATAAACTCCTAATGGAGAAAATTTCACGCAGGGAGAAACTCCATTTTGGAGAAACTGTTTGAGAAACTCCATGTTGGAGAAACGCTCAGTTAGTGAAACTCCCTGTCGGAGAAAACTCCCTGTTGGAGAAACTTCATGTTGGAGAAACTCCGTGTTGGAGAAAATCCGCGGTGGAGAAACTCTGTGTTGGAGAAACTGCGTGTTGGCGAAACTCCGTGTTGGAGAAACTCCGTGTTGGAGAAACTCCATGTTGGAGAAACTCAATGTTGTAGAAACTCCGTGTTGGATAAACTCCGTGTTGGAGA
Source organism: Amblyomma americanum (assembly GCA_030143305.2). NCBI lineage: Eukaryota > Metazoa > Arthropoda > Arachnida > Ixodida > Ixodidae > Amblyomma > Amblyomma americanum. Next base: position 13,240 of record JARKHS020011870.1, read on the forward strand.
AACTCCGTGTTGGAGAAACTCCATGTTGGAGCCAATTCGTGTTGGAGAAACTCCGTTTTGGGGAACTCCGTTTCGGGGAAACTCCGCGTTGCAGAAACTCCGTGTTGGAGAAACTCTATGTTCGAGAAATTCCGTGTTGGAGAAATTTCGAGTTGAAGAAACTCCGTGTTGGAGAAACTCCTTGTTGGAGAAACTGCGTGTTAGAGAAACTCCCGTGTTGGAGAAACTCCGTGTTGAAGAAACTCCGTGTTGGAGAAAATTCGTGTTGGAGAAATTTTGTGTTGGAGAAACTTCGTGTTGGAGAAACTCCGTGTTGGAGAAACTTCGTGTTTGAGACTCTGTGTTGGAGAAACTCCTTGTTGGAGAAACTTCGTGTTAGAGAAACTCCGTGCTAGAGAAGCTAGGTGATGGAGAACTCCGTGTTGTAGAAACTCTGTGTTGAAGAAATTCTGTGTTGAAGAAACTCCGTGTTGGAGAAACTCCGTGTTGGAGAAATTCGGTTTTGGAGAAACTCCGTGTTGGAGAAACTCCATGTTGGAGAAACTCCGTGTTGTAGAAATTCCGTGTCAGAGAAACTCCGTGTCGAGAAACTCCGTGTTGGAGAAACTCCCTGTTGGAGAAACTCCGTGCTGGAGAATTTTCGTGTTTTAGAAACTCTGTGTTGCAGAAACTCCGTGTTGGAGAAATTCCGTGTTGAAGAAACTCCGTGTTGGAGAAACTCCGTGTTGGAGAAACTCCGTGTTGGAGAAACTCGGTTTTGGAGAAACTCCGTGTTGGAGAAACTGCCTGTTGGAGAAAATCTGTGTTGGAGAAATTCCGTGTTGGAGAAACTCCGTGTTGAAGAAACTCCGTGTTGGAGAAACTCCGTGTTGGAGAAACTCAGTGTTGTAGCAACTTCGTGTTGAAGAACTTCGTGATGTAGAAACTCCGTGTTGGAGAAACTCCGTGTTGGAGGAACTCCTTTTTGGGAAGCTCTGTTGGAGAAATTTTAGGTTAGAGAAACTCTTCTGGAGAAGTTCCATGTTGAAACAACTCCCTGTTGGAGGAACTCCATTTTGGAGAAACTCCCTTTTGGAGAAACTGTATGTCAGACTCTCCCTGTTGGAGAAACTGTATGTTGGAAAACTCCATGTTGAAGAAACTTTCTGCTGGAGAAAATTTATGTTGCAGAAATTCAATGTTAGAGAAAGTCATGTTGGTGAAACTCCCTTTTGGAGAAACTGCATGTTGGAGAAACTCCCTGTTAGAGAAACTCTCTGCTAGGGGAAACTCCATCTTGGAGAAACACCATGTTTGATAAACTCCTAATGAAGAAAATTCCATGCAGGGAGAAACTCCATTTTGGAGAAACTATTTGTTTGAGAAACTCCATGTTGGAGAAACGCTCAGTTAGTGAAACTCCCTGTCGGAGAAAACTCCCTGTTTGAGAAACTTCATGTTGGAGAAACTCTCTGTTGGAAATCTCTTTGTTGGAGAAACTTCCTGTTGGAGAAAATCCGCGGTGGAGAAACTCTGTGTTGGAGAAACTCCATGTTTGCGAAACTTCGTGTTGGAGAAACTCCGTGTTGAAGAAACTCCGTGTTGGAGAAACTCCGTTTTGGGGACACTCGGTTTTGGATAAACTCCGCGTTGGAGAAACTCCGTGTTGGAGAAACTCCGTCTTGTAGAAGCTGCGTATCAGAGAAACTCCCTGTCGGAGAAACTTCGTGTTGGAGAAACTCCGTGTTGGAGAAACTCCGTGCTGGAGAAACTCCGTGTTGCAGAAACTTCGTGTTAAAGAAACTCTGTGTTGGAGAAACTCCGTGTTGTAGAAACGTCGTGTTGGAGAAAGTCCGTGTTGTAGAAACTCCGTGTTGGAGAAACTCCGTGTTGGAGAAACTGCGTGTGGAAGTAACTCCGTGTTGGAGAAACTCCGTGTTGGAGAAACTGCGTGTTAAAGAAACTGTGTTGGAGAAACTCCGTGTTCGAGAAACACAGTGTTGGAGAAACTCCGTGTTGGAGAAGCTCCGTTTTGGAGAAACTCCGTGTTGGAGAAACTCCGTGTTGAAGAAACTTCGTGTTGCAGAAATTTTTTGTTAGAGAAACTCCGTTTTGGAGAAACTCCGTGTTGTAGAAACTCCGTGTTGGAGAAACTCTGTGTTGGAGAAACTCCGTTTTGGAGAAACTCCCTTTTGGAGAAACTCCATGTCAGAGACTCTCCCTGTTGGAGAAACTGTATGTTGGAAAACTCCATGTTGAAGAAACTTTCTGCTGGAGAAAATTAATGTTGCAGAAATTCAATGTTAGAGAAAGTCATGTTGGTGAAACTCCCTTTTGGAGAAACTGCATGTTGGAGAAACTCCCTGTTAGAGAAACTCTCTGCTAGGGGAAACTCCATCTTGGAGAAACACCCTGTTTGATAAACTCCTAATGTAGAAAATTCCATGCAGGGAGAAACTCCATTTTGGAGAAACCATTTGTTTGAGAAACTCCATGTTGGAGAAACGCTCAGTTAGTGAAACTCCCTGTCGGAGAAAACTCCCTGTTGGAAAAACTTCATGTTGGAGAAACTCTCTGTTGGAAATCTCTTTGTTGGAGAAACTTCCTGTTGGAGAAAATCCGCGGTGGAGAAACTCTGTGTAGGAGAAACTCCGTGTTGGCGAAACTTCGTGTTGGAGAAACTCCGTGTTGGAGAAACTCCGTGTTGGGGAAACTCGGTTTTGGATAAACTCCGCGTTGGAGAAACTCCGTGTTGGAGAAACTCCGTCTTGTAGAAGCTGCGTATCAGAGAAACTCCCTGTCGGAGAAACTTCGTGTTGGAGAAACTCCGTGTTGGAGAAACTCCGTGCTGGAGAAACGTCGTGTTGGAGAAAGTCCGTGTTGTAGAAACTCCGTGTTGGAGAAACTCCGTGTTGGAGAAACTCTGTGCTGGAGAAACTCCGTGTTGGAGAAACTCCGTGTTGGAGAAACTCCGTGTTGTAGAAACTTCGTGTTGGAGAAACTCCGTGTTGGAGAAACTCCGTTCTGGAGAAACTGCGTGTGGAAGTAACTCCGTGTTGGAGAAACTCCGTGTTGGAGAAACTCCGTGTTGGAGAAACTGCGTGTTAAAAATACTTTGTGTTGGAGAAACTCCGTGTTCGAGAAACACAGTGTTGGAGAAACTCCGTGTTGGAGAAGCTCCGTTTTGGAGAAACTCCGTGTTGGAGAAACTCCGTGTTGAAGAAACTTCGTGTTGCAGAAATTCCTTGTTAGAGAAACTCCGTTTTGGAGAAACTCCGTGTTGTAGAAACTCCGTGTTGGAGAAACTCTGTGTTGGAGAAACTCCGTTTTGGAGAAACTCCGTGTTGGAGAAACTTCGTGTTGGAGAAACTCCGTGTTGTAGCAACTCCGTGTTGGAGAAACTCCGTGTGGAAGTAATTCCGTGTTGGAGAAACTCCGTGTTGAAGTAACTCCGTGTTGGAGAAACTCCGTGTTGGAGAAACTGCGTGTTAAAGAAATTCTGTGTTGGAGAAACTCCGTGTTGGAGAATCTCCGTGTTGAAGAAACTTCGTGTTGCAGAAACTCCTTGTTAGAGAAACTCCGTTTTGGAGAAACTCCGTGTTGGAGAAACTCCATGTTGGAGAAACTCCGTGTTGTAGAAATTCCGTGTCAGAGAAACTCCGTGTCGAGAAACTCCGTGTTGGAGAAACTCCCTGTTGGAGAAACTCCGTGCTGGAGAAACTCCGTGTTGGAGAAACTCCGTGTTGGAGAAACTCCGTGTTGTAGAAACTTCGTGTTGGAGAAACTGCGTGTTGGAAAAACTCCGTGTTTTAGAAACTCTGTGTTGGAGAAACTCCGGGTTGGAGAAACTTCGTGTTGGAGAAACTCCGTGTTGGAGAAACTCGGTATTGTAGAAACTCCGTGTTGCAGAAACTCCTTGTTGGAGAAACTCCGTGTTGGAGAACCTCCGTTTTGGGGAAACTCCGTGTTGGAGAAACTCCGTGTTGCAAAAACTCCGTGTTGGAGAAAATTCATGTTGGAGAAACTCCGTGTTGGAGAAACTTCGTGTTGGAGACACTCCGTGTTGGAGAAACTCTGTGTTTTAGAAACTCTGTGTTGGAGAAACTCCGGGTTGGAGAAACTTCGTGTTGGAGAAAGTCCGTGTTGTAGAAACTCCGTGTTGGAGAAACTGTGTTGAAGAAACTCCGTGTTGGAGAAACTCTGTGTTGTAGAAACTCCGTGGTGGAGAAACTGCGTGTTGGAGAAACTGCGTGTTGGAGAAACTATTTTTTTGAGAAACTCCAAGTTGGAGAAACGCTCAGTTATAGAAACTCCCTGTCGGAGAAAATTCCATGTTGGAGAAACAACCTGTTGGAGATACTCGCTGTTAGAGGAATTCCTTTCTGGAGAAACCCCATGTTGCAAAACTCCATGTTGGAGAAACACCGTGTTTCAGAAACTCCATTTAGGAAAAACTCTGTTGTAGAAACTCCATGTTGAAATAGTCCATGTTGGAGAAACTCCCTGTTGGAGAAATTCTATGCTAGAGACACTCCATGTAGAAATTATATGTTGGAGAAACTCCCTTTTGGAGAAACTTCCCTTTGGGTAAACGCTTATTTGGAGAAACTCTATGTTGGAGAAACTCTATGTTGGCGAAACTCCCTGTTCGTTGAACTACGTGTTGCGGAAACTCCATGTTGTTGAAACTCCAAAAAATAGAAACTCTATTTTGGGGAAACTCCCTTTTAGAAAAAGTTCTTGTTGGAGAATCTCCGTGTTGTAGAAACGCGCTGTTTGGGAACTCCATGTTGGAGAAACTCTCTGTTGGTGAAACTCCCTGTTGAAAAAACCCCATGTTAGAACACTTCATGTTGCAGAAATTCTCTTTTGGAGAAGCTCGCTGTTTTAGGGAAACTCCTTGTTGCGAAAGCTCCCTGTTTGAAAAACTTCATTTTGGAGAAACGCTATGTTGGAGAAACTCCACTTTAGAGAAACTCCCTGTTGGAAAAAACCCTGTTGGAGAAACTTCATTTTGGAAAAACACCTTGTCTTAGAAACTCCCTGTTTAATAAACTCCCTTTTGCAGAAACTTCATGTTGGAGAAACTCTCTGTTGGAAATCTTTTTGTTGGAGAAACTCCCTGTTGGAGAAACTCCGTGTTGGAGAAACTCCGTGTTGGAGAAAATCCGCGGTGGAGAAACTCCGAGTTGGAGAAACTTCTTGTTGGCGAAACTCCATGTTGGAGAACTTCGTGTTGGAGAAACTTCGTGTTGGAGAAACTCCGTGTTGGAGAAACTCCGTGTTGGAGAAACACCGTGTTTGAGAAACTCCGTGTTGGAGAAACTCCGTGTTGGAGAAACACCGTGTTGGAGAAACTCCTTTTTGGAGAAACTCCGTGTTGTAGGAACTCTGTGTTGTAGAAACTCTGTGGTGGAGAAATTCCGTGTTGTAGAAACTCCGTGTTGTAGGAACTCCGTGTTGTAGAAACTCCGTGTTGGAGAAACTCCGTGTTGTAAAAACTCTGTGTTCGGAAACTCCGTGTTGGAAAAACTTCGTGTTGTAGAAATTCCGTGTCAGAGAAACTGCGTGTCGAGAAACTCCGTGTTGGAGAAACTCCGTGTTGTAGAAATTCCGTGCTGGAGAAACTCCGTGTTGGAGAAACTCCGTGTTGGAGAAACTCCGTGTTGGAGAAAATCCGTGTTGGAGAAACTCGGTCTTGGAGAAAGTCCATGTTGGAGAAACTCCGCGTTGGAGATACTCCGTGTTGGAGAAACTCCGTGTTGGAGATACTCCGTGTTGGGGAAAATCCGTGTTGGAGAAAATCCGTGTTAGAGAAACTCGGTGTTGGAGAAATTCCGTGTTGTAGAAACTCCGTGTTGTAGAAACTCCGTGTTGGAGAAACTCCTTCTTGAAGAAACTCCGTGTTGGAGAAACTCCGTGTTCGAGAAACACAGTGTTGGAGAAACTCCGTGTTGGAGAACCTCCGTGTTGGAGAAACTCCGTGTTGAAGAAACTTCGTGTTGCAGAAATTCCTTGTTAGAGAAACTCCGTTTTGGAGAAACTCCGTGTTGTAGAAATTCCGTGTCAGAGAAACTGCGTGTCGAGAAACTCCGTGTTGGAGAAACTCCGTGTTGGAGAAACTCCGTGTTGGAGAAACTCCGTGTTGGAGAAACTCCGTGTTGGAGAAACTCCGTGTTGGAGAAACTTCGTGTTGGAGAAACTCCGTGTTTGAGAAACTCCGTGTTGGAGAAACTCCGTGTTGGAGAAACTCCGTGTTGGAGAAACTCCTGTGTTGGAGAAACTCCGTGTTGGAGAAACTCCGTGTTGGAGAAACTCCGTGTTGGAGAAACTCCGTGTTGGAGAAACTCCGTGTTGGAGAAACTCCGTGTTGGAGAAACTCCGTGTTGGAGAAACTGCGTGTTGGAGAAACTCCGTGTTGGAGAAACTCCGTGTTGTAGAAACTCTGTGTTGGAGAAACTCCGTGTTGGAGAAACTCCGTGTTGGAGAAACTCCGTGTTGGAGAAACTCCGTGTTGGAGAAACTCCGTGTTGTAGAAACTCCGTGTTGGAGAAACTCCGTGTTGGAGAAACTCCGTGTTGGAGAAACTCCGTGTTGGAGAAACTCCGTGTTGGAGAAACTCTGTTGGAGAAACTCCGTGTTGGAGAAACTCCGTGTTGGAGAAACTCCGTGTTGGAGAAACTCCGTGTTGGAGAAACTCCGTGTTGGAGAAACTCCGTGTTGGAGAAACTCCGTGTTGGAGAAACTCCGTGTTGGAGAAACTCCGTGTTGGAGAAACTCCTGTTGAGAAACTCTGTTGGAGAAACTCATGTTGGAGAAACTCCGTGTTGGAGAAACTCCGTGTTGGAGAAACTCCCTGTTGGAGAAACTCCGTGTTGGAGAAACTCCGTGTTGAGAAACTCCGTGTTGAAGAAACTTCGTGTTGCAGAAACTCCTGTTGGAGAAACTCCGTTTTGGAGAAACTCCGTGTTGGAGAAACTCCATGTTGGAGAAACTCCGTGTTGTAGAAATTCCGTGTCAGAGAAACTCCGTGTTGAGAAACTCCCTGTTGGAGAAACTCCGTGTTGGAGAAACTCCGTGTTGGAGAAACTCCGTGTTGGAGAAACTCCGTGTTGGAGAAACTTCGTGTTGGAGAAACTCCGTGTTGGAGAAACTCCGTGTTGGAGAAACTCCGTGTTGGAGAAACTCCGTGTTGGAGAAACTTCGTGTTGGAGAAACTCCGTGTTGGAGAAACTCCGTGTTGGAGAAACTCCGTGTTGCAGAAACTCCTTGTTGGAGAAACTCCGTGTTGGAGAACCTCCGTTTTGGGGAAACTCCGTGTTGGAGAAACTCCGTGTTGCAAAAACTCCGTGTTGGAGAAACTTCATGTTGGAGAAACTCCGTGTTGGAGAAACTTCGTGTTGGAGAAACTCCGTGTTGGAGAAACTCTGTGTTTGAGAAACTCTGTGTTGGAGAAACTCCGTGTTGGAGAAACTTCGTGTTGGAGAAACTCCGTGTTGTAGAAACTCCGTGTTGGAGAAACTGTGTTGAAGAAACTGCGTGTTGGAGAAACTCTGTGTTGTAGAAACTCCGTGGTGGAGAAACTGCGTGTTGGAGAAACTGCGTGTTGGAGAAACTATTTCTTTGAGAAACTCCAAGTTGGAGAAACGCTCAGTTATAGAAACTCCCTGTCGGAGAAAATTCCATGTTGGAGAAACAACCTGTTGGAGATACTCGCTGTTAGAGGAATTCCTTTCTGGAGAAACCCCATGTTGCAGAAACTCCATGTTGGAGAAACACCGTGTTTCAGAAACTCCATGTTAGGAAAAACTCTGTTGTAGAAACTCCATGTTGAGAATAGTCCATGTTGGAGAAACTCCCTGTTGGAGAAATTCTATGCTAGAGACACTCCATGTAGAAATTATATGTTGGAGAAACTCCCTTTTGGAGAAACTTCCCTTTGGGTAAACGCTTATTTGGAGAAATTCTATGTTGGAGAAACTCTATGTTGGCGAAACTCCCTGTTCGTTGAACTACGTGTTGCGGAAACTCCATGTTGTTGAAACTCCAGAAAATAGAAACTCTATTTTGGGGAAACTCCCTTTTAGAAAAGTTCTTGTTGGAGAATCTCCGTGTTGTAGAAACGCGCTGTTTGGGAACTCCATGTTGGAGAAACTCTCTGTTGGTGAAACTCCCTGTTGAAAAAACCCCATGTTAGAACACTTCATGTTGCAGAAATTCTCTTTTGGAGAAGCTCGCTGTTTTAGGAAAACTCCTTGTTGCGAAAGCTCCCTGTTTGAAAAACTTCATTTTGGAGAAACGCTATGTTGGAGAAACTCCACTTTAGAGAAACTCCCTGTTGGAAAAAACCCTGTTGGAGAAACTTCATTTTGGAAAAACACCTTGTCTTAGAAACTCCCTGTTTAATAAACTCCCTTTTGCAGAAACTTTATGTTGGAGAAACTCTCTGTTGGAAATCTTTTTGTTGGAGAAACTCCCTGTTGGAGAAACTCCGTGTTGGAGAAACTCCGTGTTGTAGAAACTTCGTGTTGGAGAAACTCCGTGTTGGAGAAACTCCGTTCTGGAGAAACTGCGTGTGGAAGTAACTCCGTGTTGGAGAAACTCCGTGTTGGAGAAACTCCGTGTTGGAGAAACTGCGTGTTAAAAATACTTTGTGTTGGAGAAACTCCGTGTTCGAGAAACACAGTGTTGGAGAAACTCCGTGTTGGAGAAGCTCCGTTTTGGAGAAACTCCGTGTTGGAGAAACTCCGTGTTGAAGAAACTTCGTGTTGCAGAAATTCCTTGTTAGAGAAACTCCGTTTTGGAGAAACTCCGTGTTGTAGAAACTCCGTGTTGGAGAAACTCTGTGTTGGAGAAACTCCGTTTTGGAGAAACTCCGTGTTGGAGAAACTTCGTGTTGGAGAAACTCCGTGTTGTAGCAACTCCGTGTTGGAGAAACTCCGTGTGGAAGTAATTCCGTGTTGGAGAAACTCCGTGTTGAAGTAACTCCGTGTTGGAGAAACTCCGTGTTGGAGAAACTGCGTGTTAAAGAAATTCTGTGTTGGAGAAACTCCGTGTTCGAGGAACACAGTGTTGGAGAAACTCCGTGTTGGAGAAACTCCGTGTTGAAGAAACTCCGTGTTGAAGAAACTTCGTGTTGCAGAAACTCCTTGTTAGAGAAACTCCGTTTTGGAGAAACTCCGTGTTGGAGAAACTCCATGTTGGAGAAACTCCGTGTTGTAGAAATTCCGTGTCAGAGAAACTCCGTGTTGAGAAACTCCGTGTTGGAGAAACTCCGTGTTGGAGAAACTCCGTGCTGGAGAAACTCCGTGTTGGAGAAACTCCGTGTTGGAGAAACTCCGGGTTGGAGAAACTTCGTGTTGGAGAAACTCCGTGTTGGAGAAACTCGGTATTGTAGAAACTCCGTGTTGCAGAAACTCCTTGTTGGAGAAACTCCGTGTTGGAGAACCTCCGTTTTGGGGAAACTCCGTGTTGGAGAAACTCCGTGTTGCAAAAACTCCGTGTTGGAGAAAATTCATGTTGGAGAAACTCCGTGTTGGAGAAACTTCGTGTTGGAGACACTCCGTGTTGGAGAAACTCTGTGTTTTAGAAACTCTGTGTTGGAGAAACTCCGGGTTGGAGAAACTTCGTGTTGGAGAAAGTCCGTGTTGTAGAAACTCCGTGTTGGAGAAACTGTGTTGAAGAAACTCCGTGTTGGAGAAACTCTGTGTTGTAGAAACTCCGTGGTGGAGAAACTGCGTGTTGGAGAAACTGCGTGTTGGAGAAACTATTTCTTTGAGAAACTCCAAGTTGGAGAAACGCTCAGTTATAGAAACTCCCTGTCGGAGAAAATTCCATGTTGGAGAAACAACCTGTTGGAGATACTCGCTGTTAGAGGAATTCCTTTCTGGAGAAACCCCATGTTGCAAAACTCCATGTTGGAGAAACACCGTGTTTCAGAAACTCCATTTAGGAAAAACTCTGTTGTAGAAACTCCATGTTGAAATAGTCCATGTTGGAGAAACTCCCTGTTGGAGAAATTCTATGCTAGAGACACTCCATGTAGAAATTATATGTTGGAGAAACTCCCTTTTGGAGAAACTTCCCTTTGGGTAAACGCTTATTTGGAGAAACTCTATGTTGGAGAAACTCTATGTTGGCGAAACTCCCTGTTCGTTGAACTACGTGTTGCGGAAACTCCATGTTGTTGAAACTCCAAAAAATAGAAACTCTATTTTGGGGAAACTCCCTTTTAGAAAAAGTTCTTGTTGGAGAATCTCCGTGTTGTAGAAACGCGCTGTTTGGGAACTCCATGTTGGAGAAACTCTCTGTTGGTGAAACTCCCTGTTGAAAAAACCCCATGTTAGAACACTTCATGTTGCAGAAATTCTCTTTTGGAGAAGCTCGCTGTTTTAGGAAAACTCCTTGTTGCGAAAGCTCCCTGTTTGAAAAACTTCATTTTGGAGAAACGCTATGTTGGAGAAACTCCACTTTAGAGAAACTCCCTGTTGGAAAAAACCCTGTTGGAGAAACTTCATTTTGGAAAAACACCTTGTCTTAGAAACTCCCTGTTTAATAAACTCCCTTTTGCAGAAACTTCATGTTGGAGAAACTCTCTGTTGGAAATCTTTTTGTTGGAGAAACTCCCTGTTGGAGAAACTCCGTGTTGGAGAAACTCCGTGTTGTAGAAACTTCGTGTTGGAGAAACTCCGTGTTGGAGAAACTCCGTTCTGGAGAAACTGCGTGTGGAAGTAACTCCGTGTTGGAGAAACTCCGTGTTGGAGAAACTCCGTGTTGGAGAAACTGCGTGTTAAAAATACTTTGTGTTGGAGAAATCCGTGTTCGAGAAACACAGTGTTGGAGAAACTCCGTGTTGGAGAAGCTCCGTTTTGGAGAAACTCCGTGTTGGAGAAACTCCGTGTTGAAGAAACTTCGTGTTGCAGAAATTCCTTGTTAGAGAAACTCCGTTTTGGAGAAACTCCGTGTTGTAGAAACTCCGTGTTGGAGAAACTCTGTGTTGGAGAAACTCCGTTTTGGAGAAACTCCGTGTTGGAGAAACTTCGTGTTGGAGAAACTCCGTGTTGTAGCAACTCCGTGTTGGAGAAACTCCGTGTGGAAGTAATTCCGTGTTGGAGAAACTCCGTGTTGAAGTAACTCCGTGTTGGAGAAACTCCGTGTTGGAGAAACTGCGTGTTAAAGAAATTCTGTGTTGGAGAAACTCCGTGTTCGAGGAACACAGTGTTGGAGAAACTCCGTGTTGGAGAAACTCCGTGTTGAAGAAACTCCGTGTTGAAGAAACTTCGTGTTGCAGAAACTCCTTGTTAGAGAAACTCCGTTTTGGAGAAACTCCGTGTTGGAGAAACTCCATGTTGGAGAAACTCCGTGTTGTAGAAATTCCGTGTCAGAGAAACTCCGTGTCGAGAAACTCCGTGTTGGAGAAACTCCCTGTTGGAGAAACTCCGTGCTGGAGAAACTCCGTGTTGGAGAAACTCCGTGTTGGAGAAACTCCGTGTTGTAGAAACTTCGTGTTGGAGAAACTGCGTGTTGGAAAAACTCCGTGTTTTAGAAACTCTGTGTTGGAGAAACTCCGGGTTGGAGAAACTTCGTGTTGGAGAAACTCCGTGTTGGAGAAACTCGGTATTGTAGAAACTCCGTGTTGCAGAAACTCCTTGTTGGAGAAACTCCGTGTTGGAGAACATCCGTTTTGGGGAAACTCCGTGTTGGAGAAACTCCGTGTTGCAAAAACTCCGTGTTGGAGAAAATTCATGTTGGAGAAACTCCGTGTTGGAGAAACTTCGTGTTGGAGACACTCCGTGTTGGAGAAACTCTGTGTTTTAGAAACTCTGTGTTGGAGAAACTCCGGGTTGGAGAAACTTCGTGTTGGAGAAAGTCCGTGTTGTAGAAACTCCGTGTTGGAGAAACTGTGTTGAAGAAACTCCGTGTTGGAGAAACTCTGTGTTGTAGAAACTCCGTGGTGGAGAAACTGCGTGTTGGAGAAACTGCGTGTTGGAGAAACTATTTCTTTGAGAAACTCCAAGTTGGAGAAACGCTCAGTTATAGAAACTCCCTGTCGGAGAAAATTCCATGTTGGAGAAACAACCTGTTGGAGATACTCGCTGTTAGAGGAATTCCTTTCTGGAGAAACCCCATGTTGCAAAACTCCATGTTGGAGAAACACCGTGTTTCAGAAACTCCATTTAGGAAAAACTCTGTTGTAGAAACTCCATGTTGAAATAGTCCATGTTGGAGAAACTCCCTGTTGGAGAAATTCTATGCTAGAGACACTCCATGTAGAAATTATATGTTGGAGAAACTCCCTTTTGGAGAAACTTCCCTTTGGGTAAACGCTTATTTGGAGAAATTCTATGTTGGAGAAACTCTATGTTGGCGAAACTCCCTGTTCGTTGAACTACGTGTTGCGGAAACTCCATGTTGTTGAAACTCCAAAAAATAGAAACTCTATTTTGGGGAAACTCCCTTTTAGAAAAAGTTCTTGTTGGAGAATCTCCGTGTTGTAGAAACGCGCTGTTTGGGAACTCCATGTTGGAGAAACTCTCTGTTGGTGAAACTCCCTGTTGAAAAAACCCCATGTTAGAACACTTCATGTTGCAGAAATTCTCTTTTGGAGAAGCTCGCTGTTTTAGGAAAACTCCTTGTTGCGAAAGCTCCCTGTTTGAAAAACTTCATTTTGGAGAAACGCTATGTTGGAGAAACTCCACTTTAGAGAAACTCCCTGTTGGAAAAAACCCTGTTGGAGAAACTTCATTTTGGAAAAACACCTTGTCTTAGAAACTCCCTGTTTAATAAACTCCCTTTTGCAGAAACTTTATGTTGGAGAAACTCTCTGTTGGAAATCTTTTTGTTGGAGAAACTCCCTGTTGGAGAAACTCCGTGTTGGAGAAACTCCGTGTTGTAGAAACTTCGTGTTGGAGAAACTCCGTGTTGGAGAAACTCCGTTCTGGAGAAACTGCGTGTGGAAGTAACTCCGTGTTGGAGAAACTCCGTGTTGGAGAAACTCCGTGTTGGAGAAACTGCGTGTTAAAAATACTTTGTGTTGGAGAAACTCCGTGTTCGAGAAACACAGTGTTGGAGAAACTCCGTGTTGGAGAAGCTCCGTTTTGGAGAAACTCCGTGTTGGAGAAACTCCGTGTTGAAGAAACTTCGTGTTGCAGAAATTCCTTGTTAGAGAAACTCCGTTTTGGAGAAACTCCGTGTTGTAGAAACTCCGTGTTGGAGAAACTCTGTGTTGGAGAAACTCCGTTTTGGAGAAACTCCGTGTTGGAGAAACTTCGTGTTGGAGAAACTCCGTGTTGTAGCAACTCCGTGTTGGAGAAACTCCGTGTGGAAGTAATTCCGTGTTGGAGAAACTCCGTGTGGAAGTAATTCCGTGTTGGAGAAACTCCGTGTTGAAGTAACTCCGTGTTGGAGAAACTCCGTGTTGGAGAAACTGCGTGTTAAAGAAATTCTGTGTTGGAGAAACTCCGTGTTCGAGGAACACAGTGTTGGAGAAACTCCGTGTTGGAGAAACTCCGTGTTGAAGAAACTCCGTGTTGAAGAAACTTCGTGTTGCAGAAACTCCTTGTTAGAGAAACTCCGTTTTGGAGAAACTCCGTGTTGGAGAAACTCCATGTTGGAGAAACTCCGTGTTGTAGAAATTCCGTGTCAGAGAAACTCCGTGTCGAGAAACTCCGTGTTGGAGAAACTCCCTGTTGGAGAAACTCCGTGCTGGAGAAACTCCGTGTTGGAGAAACTCCGTGTTGTAGAAACTTCGTGTTGGGAAACTGCGTGTTGGAAAAACTCCGTGTTTAGAAACTCTGTGTTGGAGAAACTCCGGGTTGGAGAAACTTCGTGTTGGAGAAACTCCGTGTTGGAGAAACTCGGTATTGTAGAAACTCCGTGTTGCAGAAACTCCTTGTTGGAGAAACTCCGTGTTGGAGAACCTCCGTTTTGGGGAAACTCCGTGTTGGAGAAACTCCGTGTTGCAAAAACTCCGTGTTGGAGAAAATTCATGTTGGAGAAACTCCGTGTTGGAGAAACTTCGTGTTGGAGACACTCCGTGTTGGAGAAACTCTGTGTTTTAGAAACTCTGTGTTGGAGAAACTCCGGGTTGGAGAAACTTCGTGTTGGAGAAAGTCCGTGTTGTAGAAACTCCGTGTTGGAGAAACTGTGTTGAAGAAACTGCGTGTTGGAGAAACTCTGTGTTGTAGAAACTCCGTGGTGGAGAAACTGCGTGTTGGAGAAACTGCGTGTTGGAGAAACTATTTCTTTGAGAAACTCCAAGTTGGAGAAACGCTCAGTTATAGAAACTCCCTGTCGGAGAAAATTCCATGTTGGAGAAACAACCTGTTGGAGATACTCGCTGTTAGAGGAATTCCTTTCTGGAGAAACCCCATGTTGCAAAACTCCATGTTGGAGAAACACCGTGTTTCAGAAACTCCATTTAGGAAAAACTCTGTTGTAGAAACTCCATGTTGAAATAGTCCATGTTGGAGAAACTCCCTGTTGGAGAAATTCTATGCTAGAGACACTCCATGTAGAAATTATATGTTGGAGAAACTCCCTTTTGGAGAAACTTCCCTTTGGGTAAACGCTTATTTGGAGAAACTCTATGTTGGAGAAACTCTATGTTGGCGAAACTCCCTGTTCGTTGAACTACGTGTTGCGGAAACTCCATGTTGTTGAAACTCCAAAAAATAGAAACTCTATTTTGGGGAAACTCCCTTTTAGAAAAAGTTCTTGTTGGAGAATCTCCGTGTTGTAGAAACGCGCTGTTTGGGAACTCCATGTTGGAGAAACTCTCTGTTGGTGAAACTCCCTGTTGAAAAAACCCCATGTTAGAACACTTCATGTTGCAGAAATTCTCTTTTGGAGAAGCTCGCTGTTTTAGGAAAACTCCTTGTTGCGAAAGCTCCCTGTTTGAAAAACTTCATTTTGGAGAAACGCTATGTTGGAGAAACTCCACTTTAGAGAAACTCCCTGTTGGAAAAAACCCTGTTGGAGAAACTTCATTTTGGAAAAACACCTTGTCTTAGAAACTCCCTGTTTAATAAACTCCCTTTTGCAGAAACTTTATGTTGGAGAAACTCTCTGTTGGAAATCTTTTTGTTGGAGAAACTCCCTGTTGGAGAAACTCCGTGTTGGAGAAACTCCGTGTTGTAGAAACTTCGTGTTGGAGAAACTCCGTGTTGGAGAAACTCCGTTCTGGAGAAACTGCGTGTGGAAGTAACTCCGTGTTGGAGAAACTCCGTGTTGGAGAAACTCCGTGTTGGAGAAACTGCGTGTTAAAAATACTTTGTGTTGGAGAAACTCCGTGTTCGAGAAACACAGTGTTGGAGAAACTCCGTGTTGGAGAAGCTCCGTTTTGGAGAAACTCCGTGTTGGAGAAACTCCGTGTTGAAGAAACTTCGTGTTGCAGAAATTCCTTGTTAGAGAAACTCCGTTTTGGAGAAACTCCGTGTTGTAGAAACTCCGTGTTGGAGAAACTCTGTGTTGGAGAAACTCCGTTTTGGAGAAACTCCGTGTTGGAGAAACTTCGTGTTGGAGAAACTCCGTGTTGTAGCAACTCCGTGTTGGAGAAACTCCGTGTGGAAGTAATTCCGTGTTGGAGAAACTCCGTGTTGAAGTAACTCCGTGTTGGAGAAACTCCGTGTTGGAGAAACTGCGTGTTAAAGAAATTCTGTGTTGGAGAAACTCCGTGTTCGAGGAACACAGTGTTGGAGAAACTCCGTGTTGGAGAAACTCCGTGTTGAAGAAACTCCGTGTTGAAGAAACTTCGTGTTGCAGAAACTCCTTGTTAGAGAAACTCCGTTTTGGAGAAACTCCGTGTTGGAGAAACTCCATGTTGGAGAAACTCCGTGTTGTAGAAATTCCGTGTCAGAGAAACTCCGTGTCGAGAAACTCCGTGTTGGAGAAACTCCCTGTTGGAGAAACTCCGTGCTGGAGAAACTCCGTGTTGGAGAAACTCCGTGTTGGAGAAACTCCGTGTTGTAGAAACTTCGTGTTGGAGAAACTGCGTGTTGGAAAAACTCTGTGTTTTAGAAACTCTGTGTTGGAGAAACTCCGGGTTGGAGAAACTTCGTGTTGGAGAAACTCCGTGTTGGAGAAACTCGGTATTGTAGAAACTCCGTGTTGCAGAAACTCCTTGTTGGAGAAACTCCGTGTTGGAGAACATCCGTTTTGGGGAAACTCCGTGTTGGAGAAACTCCGTGTTGCAAAAACTCCGTGTTGGAGAAAATTCATGTTGGAGAAACTCCGTGTTGGAGAAACTTCGTGTTGGAGACACTCCGTGTTGGAGAAACTCTGTGTTTTAGAAACTCTGTGTTGGAGAAACTCCGGGTTGGAGAAACTTCGTGTTGGAGAAAGTCCGTGTTGTAGAAACTCCGTGTTGGAGAAACTGTGTTGAAGAAACTCCGTGTTGGAGAAACTCTGTGTTGTAGAAACTCCGTGGTGGAGAAACTGCGTGTTGGAGAAACTGCGTGTTGGAGAAACTATTTTTTTGAGAAACTCCAAGTTGGAGAAACGCTCAGTTATAGAAACTCCCTGTCGGAGAAAATTCCATGTTGGAGAAACAACCTGTTGGAGATACTCGCTGTTAGAGGAATTCCTTTCTGGAGAAACCCCATGTTGCAAAACTCCATGTTGGAGAAACACCGTGTTTCAGAAACTCCATTTAGGAAAAACTCTGTTGTAGAAACTCCATGTTGAAATAGTCCATGTTGGAGAAACTCCCTGTTGGAGAAATTCTATGCTAGAGACACTCCATGTAGAAATTATATGTTGGAGAAACTCCCTTTTGGAGAAACTTCCCTTTGGGTAAACGCTTATTTGGAGAAACTCTATGTTGGAGAAACTCTCTGTTGGAAATCTTTTTGTTGGAGAAACTCCCTGTTGGAGAAACTCCGTGTTGGAGAAACTCCGTGTTGTAGAAACTTCGTGTTGGAGAAACTCCGTGTTGGAGAAACTCCGTTCTGGAGAAACTGCGTGTGGAAGTAACTCCGTGTTGGAGAAACTCCGTGTTGGAGAAACTCCGTGTTGGAGAAACTGCGTGTTAAAAATACTTTGTGTTGGAGAAACTCCGTGTTCGAGAAACACAGTGTTGGAGAAACTCCGTGTTGGAGAAGCTCCGTTTTGGAGAAACTCCGTGTTGGAGAAACTCCGTGTTGAAGAAACTTCGTGTTGGAGAAACTCTGTGTTGGAGAAACTCCGTTTTGGAGAAACTCCGTGTTGGAGAAACTTCGTGTTAGAGAAACTCCGTGTTGTAGCAACTCCGTGTTGGAGAAACTCCGTGTGGAAGTAATTCCGTGTTGGAGAAACTCCGTGTTGAAGTAACTCCGTGTTGGAGAAACTCCGTGTTGGAGAAACTGCGTGTTAAAGAAATTCTGTGTTGGAGAAACTCCGTGTTCGAGGAACACAGTGTTGGAGAAACTCCGTGTTGGAGAAACTCCGTGTTGAAGAAACTCCGTGTTGAAGAAACTTCGTGTTGCAGAAACTCCTTGTTAGAGAAACTCCGTTTTGGAGAAACTCCGTGTTGGAGAAACTCCATGTTGGAGAAACTCCGTGTTGTAGAAATTCCGTGTCAGAGAAACTCCGTGTCGAGAAACTCCGTGTTGGAGAAACTCCCTGTTGGAGAAACTCCGTGCTGGAGAAACTCCGTGTTGGAGAAACTCCGTGTTGGAGAAACTCCGTGTTGTAGAAACTTCGTGTTGGAGAAACTGCGTGTTGGAAAAACTCCGTGTTTTAGAAACTCTGTGTTGGAGAAACTCCGGGTTGGAGAAACTTCGTGTTGGAGAAACTCCGTGTTGGAGAAACTCGGTATTGTAGAAACTCCGCGTTGCAGAAACTCCTTGTTGGAGAAACTCCGTGTTGGAGAACATCCGTTTTGGGGAAACTCCGTGTTGGAGAAACTCCGTGTTGCAAAAACTCCGTGTTGGAGAAAATTCATGTTGGAGAAACTCCGTGTTGGAGAAACTTCGTGTTGGAGACACTCCGTGTTGGAGAAACTCTGTGTTTTAGAAACTCTGTGTTGGAGAAACTCCGGGTTGGAGAAACTTCGTGTTGGAGAAAGTCCGTGTTGTAGAAACTCCGTGTTGGAGAAACTGTGTTGAAGAAACTCCGTGTTGGAGAAACTCTGTGTTGTAGAAACTCCGTGGTGGAGAAACTGCGTGTTGGAGAAACTGCGTGTTGGAGAAACTATTTTTTTGAGAAACTCCAAGTTGGAGAAACGCTCAGTTATAGAAACTCCCTGTCGGAGAAAATTCCATGTTGGAGAAACAACCTGTTGGAGATACTCGCTGTTAGAGGAATTCCTTTCTGGAGAAACCCCATGTTGCAAAACTCCATGTTGGAGAAACACCGTGTTTCAGAAACTCCATTTAGGAAAAACTCTGTTGTAGAAACTCCATGTTGAAATAGTCCATGTTGGAGAAACTCCCTGTTGGAGAAATTCTATGCTAGAGACACTCCATGTAGAAATTATATGTTGGAGAAACTCCCTTTTGGAGAAACTTCCCTTTGGGTAAACGCTTATTTGGAGAAACTCTATGTTGGAGAAACTCTATGTTGGCGAAACTCCCTGTTCGTTGAACTACGTGTTGCGGAAACTCCATGTTGTTGAAACTCCAAAAAATAGAAACTCTATTTTGGGGAAACTCCCTTTTAGAAAAAGTTCTTGTTGGAGAATCTCCGTGTTGTAGAAACGCGCTGTTTGGGAACTCCATGTTGGAGAAACTCTCTGTTGGTGAAAATCCCTGTTGAAAAAACCCCATGTTAGAACACTTCATGTTGCAGAAATTCTCTTTTGGAGAAGCTCGCTGTTTTAGGAAAACTCCTTGTTGCGAAAGCTCCCTGTTTGAAAAACTTCATTTTGGAGAAACGCTATGTTGGAGAAACTCCACTTTAGAGAAACTCCCTGTTGGAAAAAACCCTGTTGGAGAAACTTCATTTTGGAAAAACACCTTGTCTTAGAAACTCCCTGTTTAATAAACTCCCTTTTGCAGAAACTTCATGTTGGAGAAACTCTCTGTTGGAAATCTTTTTGTTGGAAAAACTCCCTGTTGGAGAAACTCCGTGTTGGAGAAACTCCGTGTTGGAGAAAATCCGCGGTGGAGAAACTCCGAGTTGGACAAACTTCTTGTTGGCGAAACTCCATGTTGGAGAACTTCGTGTTGGAGAAACTCCGTGTTGGAGAAACTCCGTGTTGGAGAAACACCGTGTTTGAGAAACTCCGTGTTGGAGAAACTCCGTGTTGGAGAAACACCGTGTTGAAGAAACTCCTTTTTGGAGAAACTCCGTGTTGTAGGAACTCTGTGTTGTAGAAACTCTGTGGTGGAGAAATTCCGTGTTGTAGAAACTCCGTGTTGTAGGAACTCCGTGTTGTAGAAACTCCGTGTTGGAGAAACTCCGTGTTGTAAAAACTCTGTGTTCGGAAACTCCGTGTTGGAAAAACTTCGTGTTGTAGAAATTCCGTGTCAGAGAAACTGCGTGTCGAGAAACTCCGTGTTGGAGAAACTCCGTATTGTAGAAATTCCGTGCTGGAGAAACTCCGTGTTGGAGAAACTCCGTGTTGGAGAAACTCCGTGTTGGAGAAAATCCGTGTTGGAGAAACTCGGTCTTGGAGAAAGTCCATTTTGGAGAAACTCCGCGTTGGAGATACTCCGTGTTGGAGAAACTCCGTGTTGGGGAAAATCCGTGTTGGAGAAAATCCGTGTTAGAGAAACTCGGTGTTGGAGAAATTCCGTGTTGTAGAAACTCCGTGTTGTAGAAACTCCGTGTTGGAGAAACTCCTTCTTGAAGAAACTCCGTGTTGGAGAAACTCCGTGTTGAAGAAACTCCGTGTTGAAGAAACTTCGTGTTGCAGAAACTCCTTGTTAGAGAAACTCCGTTTTGGAGAAACTCCGTGTTGGAGAAACTCCATGTTGGAGAAACTCCGTGTTGTAGAAATTCCGTGTCAGAGAAACTCCGTGTCGAGAAACTCCGTGTTGGAGAAACTCCCTGTTGGAGAAACTCCGTGCTGGAGAAACTCCGTGTTGGAGAAACTCCGTGTTGGAGAAACTCCGTGTTGTAGAAACTTCGTGTTGGTGAAACTGCGTGTTGGAAAAACTCCGTGTTTTAGAAACTCTGTGTTGGAGAAACTCCGGGTTGGAGAAACTTCGTGTTGGAGAAACTCCGTGTTGGAGAAACTCGGTATTGTAGAAACTCCGTGTTGCAGAAACTCCTTGTTGGAGAAACTCCGTGTTGGAGAACCTCCGTTTTGGGGAAACTCCGTGTTGGAGAAACTCCGTGTTGCAAAAACTCCGTGTTGGAGAAAATTCATGTTGGAGAAACTCCGTGTTGGAGAAACTTCGTGTTGGAGACACTCCGTGTTGGAGAAACTCTGTGTTTTAGAAACTCTGTGTTGGAGAAACTCCGGGTTGGAGAAACTTCGTGTTGGAGAAAGTCCGTGTTGTAGAAACTCCGTGTTGGAGAAACTGTGTTGAAGAAA
This sequence comes from Amblyomma americanum, assembly GCA_030143305.2. NCBI lineage: Eukaryota > Metazoa > Arthropoda > Arachnida > Ixodida > Ixodidae > Amblyomma > Amblyomma americanum. The sequence continues at coordinate 33,677 of JARKHS020011870.1, forward strand.
CTGCGTGTTGGAGAAACTCTGTGTTGTAGAAACTCCGTGGTGGAGAAACTGCGTGTTGGAGAAACTGCGTGTTGGAGAAACTATTTCTTTGAGAAACTCCAAGTTGGAGAAACGCTCAGTTATAGAAACTCCCTGTCGGAGAAAATTCCATGTTGGAGAAACAACCTGTTGGAGATACTCGCTGTTAGAGGAATTCCTTTCTGGAGAAACCCCATGTTGCAAAACTCCATGTTGGAGAAACACCGTGTTTCAGAAACTCCATTTAGGAAAAACTCTGTTGTAGAAACTCCATGTTGAAATAGTCCATGTTGGAGAAACTCCCTGTTGGAGAAATTCTATGCTAGAGACACTCCATGTAGAAATTATATGTTGGAGAAACTCCCTTTTGGAGAAACTTCCCTTTGGGTAAACGCTTATTTGGAGAAATTCTATGTTGGAGAAACTCTATGTTGGCGAAACTCCCTGTTCGTTGAACTACGTGTTGCGGAAACTCCATGTTGTTGAAACTCCAAAAAATAGAAACTCTATTTTGGGGAAACTCCCTTTTAGAAAAAGTTCTTGTTGGAGAATCTCCGTGTTGTAGAAACGCGCTGTTTGGGAACTCCATGTTGGAGAAACTCTCTGTTGGTGAAACTCCCTGTTGAAAAAACCCCATGTTAGAACACTTCATGTTGCAGAAATTCTCTTTTGGAGAAGCTCGCTGTTTTAGGAAAACTCCTTGTTGCGAAAGCTCCCTGTTTGAAAAACTTCATTTTGGAGAAACGCTATGTTGGAGAAACTCCACTTTAGAGAAACTCCCTGTTGGAAAAAACCCTGTTGGAGAAACTTCATTTTGGAAAAACACCTTGTCTTAGAAACTCCCTGTTTAATAAACTCCCTTTTGCAGAAACTTTATGTTGGAGAAACTCTCTGTTGGAAATCTTTTTGTTGGAGAAACTCCCTGTTGGAGAAACTCCGTGTTGGAGAAACTCCGTGTTGTAGAAACTTCGTGTTGGAGAAACTCCGTGTTGGAGAAACTCCGTTCTGGAGAAACTGCGTGTGGAAGTAACTCCGTGTTGGAGAAACTCCGTGTTGGAGAAACTCCGTGTTGGAGAAACTGCGTGTTAAAAATACTTTGTGTTGGAGAAACTCCGTGTTCGAGAAACACAGTGTTGGAGAAACTCCGTGTTGGAGAAGCTCCGTTTTGGAGAAACTCCGTGTTGGAGAAACTCCGTGTTGAAGAAACTTCGTGTTGCAGAAATTCCTTGTTAGAGAAACTCCGTTTTGGAGAAACTCCGTGTTGTAGAAACTCCGTGTTGGAGAAACTCTGTGTTGGAGAAACTCCGTTTTGGAGAAACTCCGTGTTGGAGAAACTTCGTGTTGGAGAAACTCCGTGTTGTAGCAACTCCGTGTTGGAGAAACTCCGTGTGGAAGTAATTCCGTGTTGGAGAAACTCCGTGTTGAAGTAACTCCGTGTTGGAGAAACTCCGTGTTGGAGAAACTGCGTGTTAAAGAAATTCTGTGTTGGAGAAACTCCGTGTTCGAGGAACACAGTGTTGGAGAAACTCCGTGTTGGAGAAACTCCGTGTTGAAGAAACTCCGTGTTGAAGAAACTTCGTGTTGCAGAAACTCCTTGTTAGAGAAACTCCGTTTTGGAGAAACTCCGTGTTGGAGAAACTCCATGTTGGAGAAACTCCGTGTTGTAGAAATTCCGTGTCAGAGAAACTCCGTGTCGAGAAACTCCGTGTTGGAGAAACTCCCTGTTGGAGAAACTCCGTGCTGGAGAAACTCCGTGTTGGAGAAACTCCGTGTTGGAGAAACTCCGTGTTGTAGAAACTTCGTGTTGGAGAAACTGCGTGTTGGAAAAACTCCGTGTTTTAGAAACTCTGTGTTGGAGAAACTCCGGGTTGGAGAAACTTCGTGTTGGAGAAACTCCGTGTTGGAGAAACTCGGTATTGTAGAAACTCCGTGTTGCAGAAACTCCTTGTTGGAGAAACTCCGTGTTGGAGAACATCCGTTTTGGGGAAACTCCGTGTTGGAGAAACTCCGTGTTGCAAAAACTCCGTGTTGGAGAAAATTCATGTTGGAGAAACTCCGTGTTGGAGAAACTTCGTGTTGGAGACACTCCGTGTTGGAGAAACTCTGTGTTTTAGAAACTCTGTGTTGGAGAAACTCCGGGTTGGAGAAACTTCGTGTTGGAGAAAGTCCGTGTTGTAGAAACTCCGTGTTGGAGAAACTGTGTTGAAGAAACTCCGTGTTGGAGAAACTCTGTGTTGTAGAAACTCCGTGGTGGAGAAACTGCGTGTTGGAGAAACTGCGTGTTGGAGAAACTATTTCTTTGAGAAACTCCAAGTTGGAGAAACGCTCAGTTATAGAAACTCCCTGTCGGAGAAAATTCCATGTTGGAGAAACAACCTGTTGGAGATACTCGCTGTTAGAGGAATTCCTTTCTGGAGAAACCCCATGTTGCAAAACTCCATGTTGGAGAAACACCGTGTTTCAGAAACTCCATTTAGGAAAAACTCTGTTGTAGAAACTCCATGTTGAAATAGTCCATGTTGGAGAAACTCCCTGTTGGAGAAATTCTATGCTAGAGACACTCCATGTAGAAATTATATGTTGGAGAAACTCCCTTTTGGAGAAACTTCCCTTTGGGTAAACGCTTATTTGGAGAAATTCTATGTTGGAGAAACTCTATGTTGGCGAAACTCCCTGTTCGTTGAACTACGTGTTGCGGAAACTCCATGTTGTTGAAACTCCAAAAAATAGAAACTCTATTTTGGGGAAACTCCCTTTTAGAAAAAGTTCTTGTTGGAGAATCTCCGTGTTGTAGAAACGCGCTGTTTGGGAACTCCATGTTGGAGAAACTCTCTGTTGGTGAAACTCCCTGTTGAAAAAACCCCATGTTAGAACACTTCATGTTGCAGAAATTCTCTTTTGGAGAAGCTCGCTGTTTTAGGAAAACTCCTTGTTGCGAAAGCTCCCTGTTTGAAAAACTTCATTTTGGAGAAACGCTATGTTGGAGAAACTCCACTTTAGAGAAACTCCCTGTTGGAAAAAACCCTGTTGGAGAAACTTCATTTTGGAAAAACACCTTGTCTTAGAAACTCCCTGTTTAATAAACTCCCTTTTGCAGAAACTTTATGTTGGAGAAACTCTCTGTTGGAAATCTTTTTGTTGGAGAAACTCCCTGTTGGAGAAACTCCGTGTTGGAGAAACTCCGTGTTGTAGAAACTTCGTGTTGGAGAAACTCCGTGTTGGAGAAACTCCGTTCTGGAGAAACTGCGTGTGGAAGTAACTCCGTGTTGGAGAAACTCCGTGTTGGAGAAACTCCGTGTTGGAGAAACTGCGTGTTAAAAATACTTTGTGTTGGAGAAACTCCGTGTTCGAGAAACACAGTGTTGGAGAAACTCCGTGTTGGAGAAGCTCCGTTTTGGAGAAACTCCGTGTTGGAGAAACTCCGTGTTGAAGAAACTTCGTGTTGCAGAAATTCCTTGTTAGAGAAACTCCGTTTTGGAGAAACTCCGTGTTGTAGAAACTCCGTGTTGGAGAAACTCTGTGTTGGAGAAACTCCGTTTTGGAGAAACTCCGTGTTGGAGAAACTTCGTGTTGGAGAAACTCCGTGTTGTAGCAACTCCGTGTTGGAGAAACTCCGTGTGGAAGTAATTCCGTGTTGGAGAAACTCCGTGTTGAAGTAACTCCGTGTTGGAGAAACTCCGTGTTGGAGAAACTGCGTGTTAAAGAAATTCTGTGTTGGAGAAACTCCGTGTTCGAGGAACACAGTGTTGGAGAAACTCCGTGTTGGAGAAACTCCGTGTTGAAGAAACTCCGTGTTGAAGAAACTTCGTGTTGCAGAAACTCCTTGTTAGAGAAACTCCGTTTTGAAGAAACTCCGTGTTGGAGAAACTCCATGTTGGAGAAACTCCGTGTTGTAGAAATTCCGTGTCAGAGAAACTCCGTGTCGAGAAACTCCGTGTTGGAGAAACTCCCTGTTGGAGAAACTCCGTGCTGGAGAAACTCCGTGTTGGAGAAACTCCGTGTTGGAGAAACTCCGTGTTGTAGAAACTTCGTGTTGGAGAAACTCCGTGTTGGAGAAACTCCGTTCTGGAGAAACTGCGTGTGGAAGTAACTCCGTGTTGGAGAAACTCCGTGTTGGAGAAACTCCGTGTTGGAGAAACTGCGTGTTAAAAATACTTTGTGTTGGAGAAACTCCGTGTTCGAGAAACACAGTGTTGGAGAAACTCCGTGTTGGAGAAGCTCCGTTTTGGAGAAACTCCGTGTTGGAGAAACTCCGTGTTGAAGAAACTTCGTGTTGCAGAAATTCCTTGTTAGAGAAACTCCGTTTTGGAGAAACTCCGTGTTGTAGAAACTCCGTGTTGGAGAAACTCTGTGTTGGAGAAACTCCGTTTTGGAGAAACTCCGTGTTGGAGAAACTTCGGGTTGGAGAAACTCCGTGTTGTAGCAACTCCGTGTTGGAGAAACTCCGTGTGGAAGTAATTCCGTGTTGGAGAAACTCCGTGTTGAAGTAACTCCGTGTTGGAGAAACTCCGTGTTGGAGAAACTGCGTGTTAAAGAAATTCTGTGTTGGAGAAACTCCGTGTTCGAGGAACACAGTGTTGGAGAAACTCCGTGTTGGAGAAACTCCGTGTTGAAGAAACTCCGTGTTGAAGAAACTTCGTGTTGCAGAAACTCCTTGTTAGAGAAACTCCGTTTTGGAGAAACTCCGTGTTGGAGAAACTCCATGTTGGAGAAACTCCGTGTTGTAGAAATTCCGTGTCAGAGAAACTCCGTGTCGAGAAACTCCGTGTTGGAGAAACTCCCTGTTGGAGAAACTCCGTGCTGGAGAAACTCCGTGTTGGAGAAACTCCGTGTTGGAGAAACTCCGTGTTGTAGAAACTTCGTGTTGGAGAAACTGCGTGTTGGAAAAACTCCGTGTTTTAGAAACTCTGTGTTGGAGAAACTCCGGGTTGGAGAAACTTCGTGTTGGAGAAACTCCGTGTTGGAGAAACTCGGTATTGTAGAAACTCCGTGTTGCAGAAACTCCTTGTTGGAGAAACTCCGTGTTGGAGAACATCCGTTTTGGGGAAACTCCGTGTTGGAGAAACTCCGTGTTGCAAAAACTCCGTGTTGGAGAAAATTCATGTTGGAGAAACTCCGTGTTGGAGAAACTTCGTGTTGGAGACACTCCGTGTTGGAGAAACTCTGTGTTTTAGAAACTCTGTGTTGGAGAAACTCCGGGTTGGAGAAACTTCGTGTTGGAGAAAGTCCGTGTTGTAGAAACTCCGTGTTGGAGAAACTGTGTTGAAGAAACTCCGTGTTGGAGAAACTCTGTGTTGTAGAAACTCCGTGGTGGAGAAACTGCGTGTTGGAGAAACTGCGTGTTGGAGAAACTATTTCTTTGAGAAACTCCAAGTTGGAGAAACGCTCAGTTATAGAAACTCCCTGTCGGAGAAAATTCCATGTTGGAGAAACAACCTGTTGGAGATACTCGCTGTTAGAGGAATTCCTTTCTGGAGAAACCCCATGTTGCAAAACTCCATGTTGGAGAAACACCGTGTTTCAGAAACTCCATTTAGGAAAAACTCTGTTGTAGAAACTCCATGTTGAAATAGTCCATGTTGGAGAAACTCCCTGTTGGAGAAATTCTATGCTAGAGACACTCCATGTAGAAATTATATGTTGGAGAAACTCCCTTTTGGAGAAACTTCCCTTTGGGTAAACGCTTATTTGGAGAAATTCTATGTTGGAGAAACTCTATGTTGGCGAAACTCCCTGTTCGTTGAACTACGTGTTGCGGAAACTCCATGTTGTTGAAACTCCAAAAAATAGAAACTCTATTTTGGGGAAACTCCCTTTTAGAAAAAGTTCTTGTTGGAGAATCTCCGTGTTGTAGAAACGCGCTGTTTGGGAACTCCATGTTGGAGAAACTCTCTGTTGGTGAAACTCCCTGTTGAAAAAACCCCATGTTAGAACACTTCATGTTGCAGAAATTCTCTTTTGGAGAAGCTCGCTGTTTTAGGAAAACTCCTTGTTGCGAAAGCTCCCTGTTTGAAAAACTTCATTTTGGAGAAACGCTATGTTGGAGAAACTCCACTTTAGAGAAACTCCCTGTTGGAAAAAACCCTGTTGGAGAAACTTCATTTTGGAAAAACACCTTGTCTTAGAAACTCCCTGTTTAATAAACTCCCTTTTGCAGAAACTTTATGTTGGAGAAACTCTCTGTTGGAAATCTTTTTGTTGGAGAAACTCCCTGTTGGAGAAACTCCGTGTTGGAGAAACTCCGTGTTGTAGAAACTTCGTGTTGGAGAAACTCCGTGTTGGAGAAACTCCGTTCTGGAGAAACTGCGTGTGGAAGTAACTCCGTGTTGGAGAAACTCCGTGTTGGAGAAACTGCGTGTTAAAAATACTTTGTGTTGGAGAAACTCCGTGTTCGAGAAACACAGTGTTGGAGAAACTCCGTGTTGGAGAAGCTCCGTTTTGGAGAAACTCCGTGTTGGAGAAACTCCGTGTTGAAGAAACTTCGTGTTGCAGAAATTCCTTGTTAGAGAAACTCCGTTTTGGAGAAACTCCGTGTTGTAGAAACTCCGTGTTGGAGAAACTCTGTGTTGGAGAAACTCCGTTTTGGAGAAACTCCGTGTTGGAGAAACTTCGTGTTGGAGAAACTCCGTGTTGTAGCAACTCCGTGTTGGAGAAACTCCGTGTGGAAGTAATTCCGTGTTGGAGAAACTCCGTGTTGAAGTAACTCCGTGTTGGAGAAACTCCGTGTTGGAGAAACTGCGTGTTAAAGAAATTCTGTGTTGGAGAAACTCCGTGTTCGAGGAACACAGTGTTGGAGAAACTCCGTGTTGGAGAAACTCCGTGTTGAAGAAACTCCGTGTTGAAGAAACTTCGTGTTGCAGAAACTCCTTGTTAGAGAAACTCCGTTTTGGAGAAACTCCGTGTTGGAGAAACTCCATGTTGGAGAAACTCCGTGTTGTAGAAATTCCGTGTCAGAGAAACTCCGTGTCGAGAAACTCCGTGTTGGAGAAACTCCCTGTTGGAGAAACTCCGTGCTGGAGAAACTCCGTGTTGGAGAACCTCCGTGTTGGAGAAACTCCGGGTTGGAGAAACTTCGTGTTGGAGAAACTCCGTGTTGGAGAAACTCGGTATTGTAGAAACTCCGTGTTGCAGAAACTCCTTGTTGGAGAAACTCCGTGTTGGAGAACCTCCGTTTTGGGGAAACTCCGTGTTGGAGAAACTCCGTGTTGCAAAAACTCCGTGTTGGAGAAAATTCATGTTGGAGAAACTCCGTGTTGGAGAAACTTCGTGTTGGAGACACTCCGTGTTGGAGAAACTCTGTGTTTTAGAAACTCTGTGTTGGAGAAACTCCGGGTTGGAGAAACTTCGTGTTGGAGAAAGTCCGTGTTGTAGAAACTCCGTGTTGGAGAAACTGTGTTGAAGAAACTGCGTGTTGGAGAAACTCTGTGTTGTAGAAACTCCGTGGTGGAGAAACTGCGTGTTGGAGAAACTGCGTGTTGGAGAAACTATTTCTTTGAGAAACTCCAAGTTGGAGAAACGCTCAGTTATAGAAACTCCCTGTCGGAGAAAATTCCATGTTGGAGAAACAACCTGTTGGAGATACTCGCTGTTAGAGGAATTCCTTTCTGGAGAAACCCCATGTTGCAAAACTCCATGTTGGAGAAACACCGTGTTTCAGAAACTCCATTTAGGAAAAACTCTGTTGTAGAAACTCCATGTTGAAATAGTCCATGTTGGAGAAACTCCCTGTTGGAGAAATTCTATGCTAGAGACACTCCATGTAGAAATTATATGTTGGAGAAACTCCCTTTTGGAGAAACTTCCCTTTGGGTAAACGCTTATTTGGAGAAATTCTATGTTGGAGAAACTCTATGTTGGCGAAACTCCCTGTTCGTTGAACTACGTGTTGCGGAAACTCCATGTTGTTGAAACTCCAAAAAATAGAAACTCTATTTTGGGGAAACTCCCTTTTAGAAAAAGTTCTTGTTGGAGAATCTCCGTGTTGTAGAAACGCGCTGTTTGGGAACTCCATGTTGGAGAAACTCTCTGTTGGTGAAACTCCCTGTTGAAAAAACCCCATGTTAGAACACTTCATGTTGCAGAAATTCTCTTTTGGAGAAGCTCGCTGTTTTAGGAAAACTCCTTGTTGCGAAAGCTCCCTGTTTGAAAAACTTCATTTTGGAGAAACGCTATGTTGGAGAAACTCCACTTTAGAGAAACTCCCTGTTGGAAAAAACCCTGTTGGAGAAACTTCATTTTGGAAAAACACCTTGTCTTAGAAACTCCCTGTTTAATAAACTCCCTTTTGCAGAAACTTTATGTTGGAGAAACTCTCTGTTGGAAATCTTTTTGTTGGAGAAACTCCCTGTTGGAGAAACTCCGTGTTGGAGAAACTCCGTGTTGTAGAAACTTCGTGTTGGAGAAACTCCGTGTTGGAGAAACTCCGTTCTGGAGAAACTGCGTGTGGAAGTAACTCCGTGTTGGAGAAACTCCGTGTTGGAGAAACTCCGTGTTGGAGAAACTGCGTGTTAAAAATACTTTGTGTTGGAGAAACTCCGTGTTCGAGAAACACAGTGTTGGAGAAACTCCGTGTTGGAGAAGCTCCGTTTTGGAGAAACTCCGTGTTGGAGAAACTCCGTGTTGAAGAAACTTCGTGTTGCAGAAATTCCTTGTTAGAGAAACTCCGTTTTGGAGAAACTCCGTGTTGTAGAAACTCCGTGTTGGAGAAACTCTGTGTTGGAGAAACTCCGTTTTGGAGAAACTCCGTGTTGGAGAAACTTCGTGTTGGAGAAACTCCGTGTTGTAGCAACTCCGTGTTGGAGAAACTCCGTGTGGAAGTAATTCCGTGTTGGAGAAACTCCGTGTTGAAGTAACTCCGTGTTGGAGAAACTCCGTGTTGGAGAAACTGCGTGTTAAAGAAATTCTGTGTTGGAGAAACTCCGTGTTCGAGGAACACAGTGTTGGAGAAACTCCGTGTTGGAGAAACTCCGTGTTGAAGAAACTCCGTGTTGAAGAAACTTCGTGTTGCAGAAACTCCTTGTTAGAGAAACTCCGTTTTGGAGAAACTCCGTGTTGGAGAAACTCCATGTTGGAGAAACTCCGTGTTGTAGAAATTCCGTGTCAGAGAAACTCCGTGTCGAGAAACTCCGTGTTGGAGAAACTCCCTGTTGGAGAAACTCCGTGCTGGAGAAACTCCGTGTTGGAGAAACTCCGTGTTGGAGAAACTCCGTGTTGTAGAAACTTCGTGTTGGAGAAACTGCGTGTTGGAAAAACTCCGTGTTTTAGAAACTCTGTGTTGGAGAAACTCCGGGTTGGAGAAACTTCGTGTTGGAGAAACTCCGTGTTGGAGAAACTCGGTATTGTAGAAACTCCGTGTTGCAGAAACTCCTTGTTGGAGAAACTCCGTGTTGGAGAACATCCGTTTTGGGGAAACTCCGTGTTGGAGAAACTCCGTGTTGCAAAAACTCCGTGTTGGAGAAAATTCATGTTGGAGAAACTCCGTGTTGGAGAAACTTCGTGTTGGAGACACTCCGTGTTGGAGAAACTCTGTGTTTTAGAAACTCTGTGTTGGAGAAACTCCGGGTTGGAGAAACTTCGTGTTGGAGAAAGTCCGTGTTGTAGAAACTCCGTGTTGGAGAAACTGTGTTGAAGAAACTCCGTGTTGGAGAAACTCTGTGTTGTAGAAACTCCGTGGTGGAGAAACTGCGTGTTGGAGAAACTGCGTGTTGGAGAAACTATTTTTTTGAGAAACTCCAAGTTGGAGAAACGCTCAGTTATAGAAACTCCCTGTCGGAGAAAATTCCATGTTGGAGAAACAACCTGTTGGAGATACTCGCTGTTAGAGGAATTCCTTTCTGGAGAAACCCCATGTTGCAAAACTCCATGTTGGAGAAACACCGTGTTTCAGAAACTCCATTTAGGAAAAACTCTGTTGTAGAAACTCCATGTTGAAATAGTCCATGTTGGAGAAACTCCCTGTTGGAGAAATTCTATGCTAGAGACACTCCATGTAGAAATTATATGTTGGAGAAACTCCCTTTTGGAGAAACTTCCCTTTGGGTAAACGCTTATTTGGAGAAACTCTATGTTGGAGAAACTCTATGTTGGCGAAACTCCCTGTTCGTTGAACTACGTGTTGCGGAAACTCCATGTTGTTGAAACTCCAAAAAATAGAAACTCTATTTTGGGGAAACTCCCTTTTAGAAAAAGTTCTTGTTGGAGAATCTCCGTGTTGTAGAAACGCGCTGTTTGGGAACTCCATGTTGGAGAAACTCTCTGTTGGTGAAACTCCCTGTTGAAAAAACCCCATGTTAGAACACTTCATGTTGCAGAAATTCTCTTTTGGAGAAGCTCGCTGTTTTAGGAAAACTCCTTGTTGCGAAAGCTCCCTGTTTGAAAAACTTCATTTTGGAGAAACGCTATGTTGGAGAAACTCCACTTTAGAGAAACTCCCTGTTGGAAAAAACCCTGTTGGAGAAACTTCATTTTGGAAAAACACCTTGTCTTAGAAACTCCCTGTTTAATAAACTCCCTTTTGCAGAAACTTCATGTTGGAGAAACTCTCTGTTGGAAATCTTTTTGTTGGAAAAACTCCCTGTTGGAGAAACTCCGTGTTGGAGAAACTCCGTGTTGGAGAAAATCCGCGGTGGAGAAACTCCGAGTTGGACAAACTTCTTGTTGGCGAAACTCCATGTTGGAGAACTTCGTGTTGGAGAAACTCCGTGTTGGAGAAACTCCGTGTTGGAGAAACACCGTGTTTGAGAAACTCCGTGTTGGAGAAACTCCGTGTTGGAGAAACACCGTGTTGAAGAAACTCCTTTTTGGAGAAACTCCGTGTTGTAGGAACTCTGTGTTGTAGAAACTCTGTGGTGGAGAAATTCCGTGTTGTAGAAACTCCGTGTTGTAGGAACTCCGTGTTGTAGAAACTCCGTGTTGGAGAAACTCCGTGTTGTAAAAACTCTGTGTTCGGAAACTCCGTGTTGGAAAAACTTCGTGTTGTAGAAATTCCGTGTCAGAGAAACTGCGTGTCGAGAAACTCCGTGTTGGAGAAACTCCGTGTTGTAGAAATTCCGTGCTGGAGAAACTCCGTGTTGGAGAAACTCCGTGTTGGAGAAACTCCGTGTTGGAGAAAATCCGTGTTGGAGAAACTCGGTCTTGGAGAAAGTCCATTTTGGAGAAACTCCGCGTTGGAGATACTCCGTGTTGGAGAAACTCCGTGTTGGGGAAAATCCGTGTTGGAGAAAATCCGTGTTAGAGAAACTCGGTGTTGGAGAAATTCCGTGTTGTAGAAACTCCGTGTTGTAGAAACTCCGTGTTGGAGAAACTCCTTCTTGAAGAAACTCCGTGTTGGAGAAACTCCGTGTTCGAGAAACACAGTGTTGGAGAAACTCCGTGTTGGAGAACCTCCGTGTTGGAGAAACTCCTTGTTGAAGAAACTTCGTGTTGCAGAAATTCCTTGTTAGAGAAACTCCGTTTTGGAGAAACTCCGTGTTGTAGAAATTCCGTGTCAGAGAAACTGCGTGTCGAGAAACTCCGTGTTGGAGAAACTCCGTGTTGGAGAAATTCCGTGCTGGAGAAACTCCGTGTTGGAGAAACTCCGTGTTGGAGAAACTCCGTGTTGTAGAAACTTCGTGTTGGAGAAACTCATTCTTGAAGAAACTCCGTGTTGGATAAACTCCTTGTTGGAGAAACTCCGTTTTGGGGAACTCCGTTTTGGGGAAACTCCGTGTTGGAGAAACTCCGTGTTGGAGAAACTCTATGTTGGAGAAATTCTGTGTTGGAGAAACTCCGAGTTGCAGAAACTCCGTGTTGGAGAAACTCCGTGTTGGAGAAACTCCGTGTTGGAGAAACTCCGTGTTTTAGAAACTCTGAGTTGGAGAAACTCCTTGTTGGAGAAACTCCGTGTTAGAGAAACTCCGTGCTAGAGAAACTAGGTTTTTGAGAAACTCCGTGTTGTAGAAACTCCGTGTTGGAGAAACTCCGTGTTGAAGAAACTTCGTGTTGCAGAAATTCCTTGTTAGAGAAACTCCGTTTTGGAGAAACTCCGTGTTGTAGAAACTCCGTGTTGGAGAAACTCTGTGTTGGAGAAACTCCGTTTTGGAGAAACTCCGTGTTGGAGAAACTTCGTGTTGGAGAAACTCCGTGTTGTAGCAACTCCGTGTTGGAGAAACTCCGTGTGGAAGTAATTCCGTGTTGGAGAAACTCCGTGTTGAAGTAACTCCGTGTTGGAGAAACTCCGTGTTGGAGAAACTGCGTGTTAAAGAAATTCTGTGTTGGAGAAACTCCGTGTTCGAGGAACACAGTGTTGGAGAAACTCCGTGTTGGAGAATCTCCGTGTTGAAGAAACTCCGTGTTGAAGAAACTTCGTGTTGCAGAAACTCCTTGTTAGAGAAACTCCGTTTTGGAGAAACTCCGTGTTGGAGAAACTCCATGTTGGAGAAACTCCGTGTTGTAGAAATTCCGTGTCAGAGAAACTCCGTGTCGAGAAACTCCGTGTTGGAGAAACTCCGTGTTGGAGAAACTCCGTGTTGTAGAAACTTCGTGTTGGAGAAACTGCGTGTTGGAAAAACTCCGTGTTTTAGAAACTCTGTGTTGGAGAAACTCCGGGTTGGAGAAACTTCGTGTTGGAGAAACTCGGTGTTGGAGAAATTCCGTGTTGTAGAAACTCCGTGTTGTAGAAACTCCGTGTTGGAGAAACTCCTTCTTGAAGAAACTCCGTGTTGGAGAAACTCCGTGTTCGAGAAACACAGTGTGGGAGAAACTCCGTGTTGGAGAACCTCCGTGTTGGAGAAACTCCGTGTTGAAGAAACTTCGTGTTGCAGAAATTCCTTGTTAGAGAAACTCCGTTTTGGAGAAACTCCGTGTTGTAGAAATTCCGTGTCAGAGAACTGCGTGTCGAGAAACTCCGTGTTGGAGAAACTCCGTGTTGGAGAAATTCCGTGCTGGAGAAACTCCGTGTTGGAGAAACTCCGTGTTGTAGAAACTTCGTGTTGGAGAAACTCATTCTTGAAGAAACTCCGTGTTGGATAAACTCCTTGTTGGAGTAACTCCGTGTTGGAGAAACTCCGTTTTGGGGAACTCCGTTTTGGGGAAACTCCGTGTTGGAGAAACTCCGTGTTGGAGAAACTCCTTGTTGGAGAAACTGCGTGTTGGAGAAACTCCGTGTTGGAGAAACTCCGTGTTTTAGAAACTCTGTGTTGGAGAAACTCCTTGTTGGAGAAACTCCGTGTTAGAGAAACTCCGTGCTAGAGAAACTAGGTTTTTGAGAAACTCCGTGTTGTAGAAACTCCGTGTTGGAGAAACTCGGTTTTGGAGAAACTCCGTGTTGGAGAAACTGCGTGTTGGAGAAAATCTGTGTTGGAGAAACTCCGTGTTGGAGAAACTCCGTGCTGAAGAAACTCCGTGTTGGAGAAACTCCGTGTTGGAGAAACTCAGTGTTGTAGAAACTTCGTGTTGAAGAAACTTCGTGTTGTAGCAACTCCGTGTTGGAGAAACTCCGTGTTGGAGGAACTCCTTTTTGGGAAGCTCCGTTGGAGAAATTTTAGGTTAGAGAAACTCTTCTGGAGAAGTTCCATGTTGAAGCAACTCCCTGTTGGAGAAACTCCATTTTGGAGAAACTCCCTTTTGGAGAAACTCCATGTCAGAGACTCTCCCTGTTGGAGAAACTGTATGTTGAAAAACTTCATGTTAGAGAAACTCTCTGCTAGAGGAAACTCCATCTTGGAGAAACACCCTGTTTGATAAACTCCTAATGGAAAAAATTCCATGCAGGGAGAAACTCCATTTTAGAGAAACTATTTGTTTGAGAAACTCCATGTTGGAGAAACGCTCAGTTAGTGAAACTCCCTGTCGGAGAAAACTCCCTGTTGGAGAAACTTCATGTTGGAGAAACTCTCTGTTGGAAATCTCTTTGTTGGAGAAACTTCCTGTTGGAGAAACTCCGTCTTGGAGAAACTCCGTGTTGGAGAAAATCCGCGGTGGAGAAACTCTGTGTTGGAGAAACTCCGTGTTGGCGAAACTCCGTGTTGGGGAAACTCGGTTTTGGATCTGTGTTGGAGAAACTCCGTTTTGGAGAAACTCCGTGTTGGAGAAACTTCGTGTTGGAGAAACTCCGTGTTGTAGAAACTCCGTGTTGGAGAAACTCCGTGTGGAAGTAACTCCGTGTTGGAGAAACTCCGTGTTGAAGTAACTCCGTGTTGGAGAAACTCCGTGTTGGAGAAACTAAGTGTTAAAGAAACTCTGTGTTGGAGAAACTCCGTGTTGGAGAAACTCCGTGTTGAAGAAACTTCGTGTTGCAGAAACTCCTTGTTAGAGAAACTCCGTTTTGGAGAAACTCCGTGTTGGAGAAAGTCCATGTTGGAGAAACTCCGTGTTGTAGAAATTCTGTGTCAGAGAAACTCCGTGTCGAGAAACTCCGTGTTGGAGAAAATCCGCGGCGGAGAAACTCTGTGTTGGAGAAACTCCGTGTTGACGAAACTCCGTGCTGGAGAAACTCCGTGTCGGAGATACTTCGTGTTGGAGAAACTCCGTGTTGGAGAAACTCCGTGCTGGAGAAACTCCGTGTTGGAGAAACTTCGTGTTAAAGAAACTCTGTGTTGGAGAAACTCCGTGTTGTAGAAACATCGTGTTGGAGAAAGTCCGTGTTGTAGAAACTCCATCTTGGAGAAACTCCGTGTTGGAGAAACTCCGTGCTGGAGAAACTCCGTGTTGGAGAAACTCCGTGTTGGAGAAACTGTGTTGTAGAAACTTCGTGTTGGAGAAACTCCGTGTTGGAGAAACTCCGTTCTGGAGAAACTGCGTGTGGAAGTAACTCCGTGTTGGAGAAACTCCGTGTTGGAGAAACTCCGTGTTGGAGAAACTGCGTGTTAAAGAAACTGTGTTGGAGAAACTCTGTGTTCGAGAAACACAGTGTTGGAGAAACTCTGTGTTGGAGAAGCTCCGTGTTGGAGAAACTCCGTGTAGGAGAAACTCCGTGTTGAAGAAACTTTGTGTTGCAGAAATTCCTTGTTAGAGAAACTTCGTTTTGGAGAAACTCCGTGCTGTAGAAACTCCGTGTTGGAGAAACTCTGTGTTGGAGAAACTCCGTTTTGGAGAAACTCCGTGTTGGAGAAAATTCGTGTTGGAGAAACTCCGTGTTGAAGTAACTCCGTGTTGGAGAAACTCTGTGTTGGAGAAACTCCGTGTTGGAGAAACTCCGTGTTGGGGAAACTCGGTTTTGGATAAACTCCGCGTTGGAGAAACTCCGTGTTGGAGAAACTCCGTTTTGTAGAAGCTGCGTATCAGAGAAACTCCCTGTCGGAGAAACTTCGTGTTGGAGAAACTCCGTGTTGGAGAAACTCCGTGCTGGAGAAACGTCGTGTTGGAGAAAGTCCGTGTTGTAGAAACTCCGTGTTGGAGAAACTCCGTGTTGGAGAAACTCTGTGCTGGAGAAACTCCGTGTTGGAGAATCTCCGTGTTGGAGAAACTCCGTGTTGTAGAAACTTCGTGTTGGAGAAACTCCGTGTTGTAGAAACTCCGTTCTGGAGAAACTGCGTGTGGAAGTAACTCCGTGTTGGAGAAACTCCGTGTTGGAGAAACTCCGTGTTGGAGAAACTGCGTGTTAAAAATACTTTGTGTTGGAGGAACTCCGTGTTCGAGAAACACAGTGTTGGAGAAACTCCGTGTTGGAGAAGCTCCGTTTTGGAGAAACTCCGTGTTGGAGAAACTCCGTGTTGAAGAAACTTCGTGTTGCAGAAATTCCTTGTTAGAGAAACTCCGTTTTGGAGAAACTCCGTGTTGTAGAGACTCCGTGTTGGAGAAACTCTGTGTTGGAGAAACTCCGTTTTGGAGAAACTCCGTGTTGGAGAAACTTCGTGTTGGAGAAACTCCGTGTTGTAGCAACTCCGTGTTGGAGAAACTCTGTGTGGAAGTAATTCCGTGTTGGAGAAACTCCGTGTTGAAGTAACTCCGTGTTGGAGAAACTCCGTGTTGGAGAAACTGCGTGTTAAAGAAATTCTGTGTTGGAGAAACTCCGTGTTCGAGGAACACAGTGTTGGAGAAACTCCGTGTTGGAGAAACTCCGTGTTGAAGAAACTCCGTGTTGAAGAAACTTCGTGTTGGAGAAACTCCGTGTTGGAGAAACTCGGTATTGTAGAAACTCCGTGTTGCAGAAACTCCTTGTTGGAGAAACTCCGTGTTGGAGAACCTCCGTTTTGGGGAAACTCCGTGTTGGAGAAACTCCGTGTTGCAAAAACTCCGTGTTGGAGAAAATTCATGTTGGAGAAACTCCGTGTTGGAGAAACTTCGTGTTGGAGACACTCCGTGTTGGAGAAACTCTGTGTTTTAGAAACTCTGTGTTGGAGAAACTCCGGGTTGGAGAAACTTCGTGTTGGAGAAAGTCCGTGTTGTAGAAACTCCGTGTTGGAGAAACTGTGTTGAAGAAACTCCGTGTTGGAGAAACTCTGTGTTGTAGAAACTCCGTGGTGGAGAAACTGCGTGTTGGAGAAACTGCGTGTTGGAGAAACTATTTCTTTGAGAAACTCCAAGTTGGAGAAACGCTCAGTTATAGAAACTCCCTGTCGGAGAAAATTCCATGTTGGAGAAACAACCTGTTGGAGATACTCGCTGTTAGAGGAATTCCTTTCTGGAGAAACCCCATGTTGCAAAACTCCATGTTGGAGAAACACCGTGTTTCAGAAACTCCATTTAGGAAAAACTCTGTTGTAGAAACTCCATGTTGAAATAGTCCATGTTGGAGAAACTCCCTGTTGGAGAAATTCTATGCTAGAGACACTCCATGTAGAAATTATATGTTGGAGAAACTCCCTTTTGGAGAAACTTCCCTTTGGGTAAACGCTTATTTGGAGAAACTCTATGTTGGAGAAACTCTATGTTGGCGAAACTCCCTGTTCGTTGAACTACGTGTTGCGGAAACTCCATGTTGTTGAAACTCCAAAAAATAGAAACTCTATTTTGGGGAAACTCCCTTTTAGAAAAAGTTCTTGTTGGAGAATCTCCGTGTTGTAGAAACGCGCTGTTTGGGAACTCCATGTTGGAGAAACTCTCTGTTGGTGAAACTCCCTGTTGAAAAAACCCCATGTTAGAACACTTCATGTTGCAGAAATTCTCTTTTGGAGAAGCTCGCTGTTTTAGGAAAACTCCTTGTTGCGAAAGCTCCCTGTTTGAAAAACTTCATTTTGGAGAAACGCTATGTTGGAGAAACTCCACTTTAGAGAAACTCCCTGTTGGAAAAAACCCTGTTGGAGAAACTTCATTTTGGAAAAACACCTTGTCTTAGAAACTCCCTGTTTAATAAACTCCCTTTTGCAGAAACTATGTTGGAGAAACTCTCTGTTGGAAATCTTTTTGTTGGAGAAACTCCCTGTTGGAGAAACTCCGTGTTGGAGAAACTCCGTGTTGTAGAAACTTCGTGTTGGAGAAACTCCGTGTTGGAGAAACTCCGTTCTGGAGAAACTGCGTGTGGAAGTAACTCCGTGTTGGAGAAACTCCGTGTTGGAGAAACTCCGTGTTGGAGAAACTGCGTGTTAAAAATACTTTGTGTTGGAGAAACTCCGTGTTCGAGAAACACAGTGTTGGAGAAACTCCGTGTTGGAGAAGCTCCGTTTTGGAGAAACTCCGTGTTGGAGAAACTCCGTGTTGAAGAAACTTCGTGTTGCAGAAATTCCTTGTTAGAGAAACTCCGTTTTGGAGAAACTCCGTGTTGTAGAAACTCCGTGTTGGAGAAACTCTGTGTTGGAGAAACTCCGTTTTGGAGAAACTCCGTGTTGGAGAAACTTCGTGTTGGAGAAACTCCGTGTTGTAGCAACTCCGTGTTGGAGAAACTCCGTGTGGAAGTAATTCCGTGTTGGAGAAACTCCGTGTTGAAGTAACTCCGTGTTGGAGAAACTCCGTGTTGGAGAAACTGCGTGTTAAAGAAATTCTGTGTTGGAGAAACTCCGTGTTCGAGGAACACAGTGTTGGAGAAACTCCGTGTTGGAGAATCTCCGTGTTGAAGAAACTCCGTGTTGAAGAAACTTCGTGTTGCAGAAACTCCTTGTTAGAGAAACTCCGTTTTGGAGAAACTCCGTGTTGGAGAAACTCCATGTTGGAGAAACTCCGTGTTGTAGAAATTCCGTGTCAGAGAAACTCCGTGTCGAGAAACTCCGTGTTGGAGAAACTCCGTGTTGGAGAAACTCCGTGTTGGAGAAACTCCGTGTTGGAGAAACTCCGTGTTGGAGAAACTCCGTGTTGTAGAAACTCTGTGTTGGAGAAACTCCGTGTTGGAGAAACTCCGTGTTGGAGAAACTCGGTGTTGGAGAAACTCCGTGTTGTAGAAACTCCGTGTTGTAGAAACTCCGTGTTGGAGAAACTCCTTCTTGAAGAAACTCCGTGTTGGAGAAACTCCGTGTTCGAGAAACACAGTGTGGGAGAAACTCCGTGTTGGAGAACCTCCGTGTTGGAGAAACTCCGTGTTGAAGAAACTTCGTGTTGCAGAAATTCCTTGTTAGAGAAACTCCGTTTTGGAGAAACTCCGTGTTGTAGAAATTCCGTGTCAGAGAACTGCGTGTCGAGAAACTCCGTGTTGGAGAAACTCCGTGTTGGAGAAATTCCGTGCTGGAGAAACTCCGTGTTGGAGAAACTCCGTGTTGTAGAAACTTCGTGTTGGAGAAACTCATTCTTGAAGAAACTCCGTGTTGGATAAACTCCTTGTTGGAGTAACTCCGTGTTGGAGAAACTCCGTTTTGGGGAACTCCGTTTTGGGGAAACTCCGTGTTGGAGAAACTCCGTGTTGGAGAAACTCCTTGTTGGAGAAACTGCGTGTTGGAGAAACTCCGTGTTGGAGAAACTCCGTGTTTTAGAAACTCTGTGTTGGAGAAACTCCTTGTTGGAGAAACTCCGTGTTAGAGAAACTCCGTGCTAGAGAAACTAGGTTTTTGAGAAACTCCGTGTTGTAGAAACTCCGTGTTGGAGAAACTCGGTTTTGGAGAAACTCCGTGTTGGAGAAACTGCGTGTTGGAGAAAATCTGTGTTGGAGAAACTCCGTGTTGGAGAAACTCCGTGCTGAAGAAACTCCGTGTTGGAGAAACTCCGTGTTGGAGAAACTCAGTGTTGTAGAAACTTCGTGTTGAAGAAACTTCGTGTTGTAGCAACTCCGTGTTGGAGAAACTCCGTGTTGGAGGAACTCCTTTTTGGGAAGCTCCGTTGGAGAAATTTTAGGTTAGAGAAACTCTTCTGGAGAAGTTCCATGTTGAAGCAACTCCCTGTTGGAGAAACTCCATTTTGGAGAAACTCCCTTTTGGAGAAACTCCATGTCAGAGACTCTCCCTGTTGGAGAAACTGTATGTTGAAAAACTTCATGTTAGAGAAACTCTCTGCTAGAGGAAACTCCATCTTGGAGAAACACCCTGTTTGATAAACTCCTAATGGAAAAAATTCCATGCAGGGAGAAACTCCATTTTAGAGAAACTATTTGTTTGAGAAACTCCATGTTGGAGAAACGCTCAGTTAGTGAAACTCCCTGTCGGAGAAAACTCCCTGTTGGAGAAACTTCATGTTGGAGAAACTCTCTGTTGGAAATCTCTTTGTTGGAGAAACTTCCTGTTGGAGAAACTCCGTCTTGGAGAAACTCCGTGTTGGAGAAAATCCGCGGTGGAGAAACTCTGTGTTGGAGAAACTCCGTGTTGGCGAAACTCCGTGTTGGAGAAACTCCGTGTTGGGGAAACTCGGTTTTGGATCTGTGTTGGAGAAACTCCGTTTTGGAGAAACTCCGTGTTGGAGAAACTTCGTGTTGGAGAAACTCCGTGTTGTAGAAACTCCGTGTTGGAGAAACTCCGTGTGGAAGTAACTCCGTGTTGGAGAAACTCCGTGTTGAAGTAACTCCGTGTTGGAGAAACTCCGTGTTGGAGAAACTAAGTGTTAAAGAAACTCTGTGTTGGAGAAACTCCGTGTTGGAGAAACTCCGTGTTGAAGAAACTTCGTGTTGCAGAAACTCCTTGTTAGAGAAACTCCGTTTTGGAGAAACTCCGTGTTGGAGAAAGTCCATGTTGGAGAAACTCCGTGTTGTAGAAATTCTGTGTCAGAGAAACTCCGTGTCGAGAAACTCCGTGTTGGAGAAAATCCGCGGCGGAGAAACTCTGTGTTGGAGAAACTCCGTGTTGACGAAACTCCGTGCTGGAGAAACTCCGTGTCGGAGATACTTCGTGTTGGAGAAACTCCGTGTTGGAGAAACTCCGTGCTGGAGAAACTCCGTGTTGGAGAAACTTCGTGTTAAAGAAACTCTGTGTTGGAGAAACTCCGTGTTGTAGAAACATCGTGTTGGAGAAAGTCCGTGTTGTAGAAACTCCATCTTGGAGAAACTCCGTGTTGGAGAAACTCCGTGCTGGAGAAACTCCGTGTTGGAGAAACTCCGTGTTGGAGAAACTGTGTTGTAGAAACTTCGTGTTGGAGAAACTCCGTGTTGGAGAAACTCCGTTCTGGAGAAACTGCGTGTGGAAGTAACTCCGTGTTGGAGAAACTCCGTGTTGGAGAAACTCCGTGTTGGAGAAACTGCGTGTTAAAGAAACTGTGTTGGAGAAACTCTGTGTTCGAGAAACACAGTGTTGGAGAAACTCTGTGTTGGAGAAGCTCCGTGTTGGAGAAACTCCGTGTAGGAGAAACTCCGTGTTGAAGAAACTTTGTGTTGCAGAAATTCCTTGTTAGAGAAACTTCGTTTTGGAGAAACTCCGTGCTGTAGAAACTCCGTGTTGGAGAAACTCTGTGTTGGAGAAACTCCGTTTTGGAGAAACTCCGTGTTGGAGAAAATTCGTGTTGGAGAAACTCCGTGTTGAAGTAACTCCGTGTTGGAGAAACTCTGTGTTGGAGAAACTCCGTGTTGGAGAAACTCCGTGTTGGGGAAACTCGGTTTTGGATAAACTCCGCGTTGGAGAAACTCCGTGTTGGAGAAACTCCGTTTTGTAGAAGCTGCGTATCAGAGAAACTCCCTGTCGGAGAAACTTCGTGTTGGAGAAACTCCGTGTTGGAGAAACTCCGTGCTGGAGAAACGTCGTGTTGGAGAAAGTCCGTGTTGTAGAAACTCCGTGTTGGAGAAACTCCGTGTTGGAGAAACTCTGTGCTGGAGAAACTCCGTGTTGGAGAATCTCCGTGTTGGAGAAACTCCGTGTTGTAGAAACTTCGTGTTGGAGAAACTCCGTGTTGTAGAAACTCCGTTCTGGAGAAACTGCGTGTGGAAGTAACTCCGTGTTGGAGAAACTCCGTGTTGGAGAAACTCCGTGTTGGAGAAACTGCGTGTTAAAAATACTTTGTGTTGGAGGAACTCCGTGTTCGAGAAACACAGTGTTGGAGAAACTCCGTGTTGGAGAAGCTCCGTTTTGGAGAAACTCCGTGTTGGAGAAACTCCGTGTTGAAGAAACTTCGTGTTGCAGAAATTCCTTGTTAGAGAAACTCCGTTTTGGAGAAACTCCGTGTTGTAGAGACTCCGTGTTGGAGAAACTCTGTGTTGAAGAAACTCCGTTTTGGAGAAACTCCGTGTTGGAGAAACTTCGTGTTGGAGAAACTCCGTGTTGTAGCAACTCCGTGTTGGAGAAACTCTGTGTGGAAGTAATTCCGTGTTGGAGAAACTCCGTGTTGAAGTAACTCCGTGTTGGAGAAACTCCGTGTTGGAGAAACTGCGTGTTAAAGAAATTCTGTGTTGGAGAAACTCCGTGTTCGAGGAACACAGTGTTGGAGAAACTCCGTGTTGGAGAAACTCCGTGTTGAAGAAACTCCGTGTTGAAGAAACTTCGTGTTGGAGAAACTCCGTGTTGGAGAAACTCGGTATTGTAGAAACTCCGTGTTGCAGAAACTCCTTGTTGGAGAAACTCCGTGTTGGAGAACCTCCGTTTTGGGGAAACTCCGTGTTGGAGAAACTCCGTGTTGCAAAAACTCCGTGTTGGAGAAAATTCATGTTGGAGAAACTCCGTGTTGGAGAAACTTCGTGTTGGAGACACTCCGTGTTGGAGAAACTCTGTGTTTTAGAAACTCTGTGTTGGAGAAACTCCGGGTTGGAGAAACTTCGTGTTGGAGAAAGTCCGTGTTGTAGAAACTCCGTGTTGGAGAAACTGTGTTGAAGAAACTCCGTGTTGGAGAAACTCTGTGTTGTAGAAACTCCGTGGTGGAGAAACTGCGTGTTGGAGAAACTGCGTGTTGGAGAAACTATTTCTTTGAGAAACTCCAAGTTGGAGAAACGCTCAGTTATAGAAACTCCCTGTCGGAGAAAATTCCATGTTGGAGAAACAACCTGTTGGAGATACTCGCTGTTAGAGGAATTCCTTTCTGGAGAAACCCCATGTTGCAAAACTCCATGTTGGAGAAACACCGTGTTTCAGAAACTCCATTTAGGAAAAACTCTGTTGTAGAAACTCCATGTTGAAATAGTCCATGTTGGAGAAACTCCCTGTTGGAGAAATTCTATGCTAGAGACACTCCGTGTAGAAATTATATGTTGGAGAAACTCCCTTTTGGAGAAACTTCCCTTTGGGTAAACGCTTATTTGGAGAAACTCTATGTTGGAGAAACTCTATGTTGGCGAAACTCCCTGTTCGTTGAACTACGTGTTGCGGAAACTCCATGTTGTTGAAACTCCAAAAAATAGAAACTCTATTTTGGGGAAACTCCCTTTTAGAAAAAGTTCTTGTTGGAGAATCTCCGTGTTGTAGAAACGCGCTGTTTGGGAACTCCATGTTGGAGAAACTCTCTGTTGGTGAAACTCCCTGTTGAAAAAACCCCATGTTAGAACACTTCATGTTGCAGAAATTCTCTTTTGGAGAAGCTCGCTGTTTTAGGAAAACTCCTTGTTGCGAAAGCTCCCTGTTTGAAAAACTTCATTTTGGAGAAACGCTATGTTGGAGAAACTCCACTTTAGAGAAACTCCCTGTTGGAAAAAACTCTGTTGGAGAAACTTCATTTTGGAAAAACACCTTGTCTTAGAAACTCCCTGTTTAATAAACTCCCTTTTGCAGAAACTTCATGTTGGAGAAACTCTCTGTTGGAAATCTTTTTGTTGGAAAAACTCCCTGTTGGAGAAACTCCGTGTTGGAGAAACTCCGTGTTGGAGAAAATCCGCGGTGGAGAAACTCCGAGTTAGACAAACTTCTTGTTGGCGAAACTCCATGTTGGAGAACTTCGTGTTGGAGAAACTCCGTGTTGGAGAAACTCCGTGTTGGAGAAACACCGTGTTTGAGAAACTCCGTGTTGGAGAAACTCCGTGTTGGAGAAACACCGTGTTGAAGAAACTCCTTTTTGGAGAAACTCCGTGTTGTAGGAACTCTGTGTTGTAGAAACTCTGTGGTGGAGAAATTCCGTGTTGTAGAAACTCCGTGTTGTAGGAACTCCGTGTTGTAGAAACTCCGTGTTGGAGAAACTCCGTGTTGTAAAAACTCTGTGTTCGGAAACTCCGTGTTGGAAAAACTTCGTGTTGTAGAAATTCCGTGTCAGAGAAACTGCGTGTCGAGAAACTCCGTGTTGGAGAAACTCCGTGTTGTAGAAATTCCGTGCTGGAGAAACTCCGTGTTGGAGAAACTCCGTGTTGGAGAAACTCCGTGTTGGAGAAAATCCGTGTTGGAGAAACTCGGTCTTGGAGAAAGTCCATTTTGGAGAAACTCCGCGTTGGAGATACTCCGTGTTGGAGAAACTCCGTGTTGGGGAAAATCCGTGTTGGAGAAAATCCGTGTTAGAGAAACTCGGTGTTGGAGAAATTCCGTGTTGTAGAAACTCCGTGTTGTAGAAACTCCGTGTTGGAGAAACTCCTTCTTGAAGAAACTCCGTGTTGGAGAAACTCCGTGTTCGAGAAACACAGTGTTGGAGAAACTCCGTGTTGGAGAACCTCCGTGTTGGAGAAACTCCTTGTTGAAGAAACTTCGTGTTGCAGAAATTCCTTGTTAGAGAAACTCCGTTTTGGAGAAACTCCGTGTTGTAGAAATTCCGTGTCAGAGAAACTGCGTGTCGAGAAACTCCGTGTTGGAGAAACTCCGTGTTGGAGAAATTCCGTGCTGGAGAAACTCCGTGTTGGAGAAACTCCGTGTTGGAGAAACTCCGTGTTGTAGAAACTTCGTGTTGGAGAAACTCATTCTTGAAGAAACTCCGTGTTGGATAAACGCCTTGTTGGAGAAACTCCGTTTTGGGGAACTCCGTTTTGGGGAAACTCCGTGTTGGAGAAACTCCGTGTTGGAGAAACTCTATGTTGGAGAAATTCTGTGTTGGAGAAACTCCGAGTTGCAGAAACTCCGTGTTGGAGAAACTCCGTGTTGGAGAAACTCCGTGTTTTAGAAACTCTGAGTTGGAGAAACTCCTTGTTGGAGAAACTCCGTGTTAGAGAAACTCCGTGCTAGAGAAACTAGGTTTTTGAGAAACTCCGTGTTGTAGAAACTCCGTGTTGGAGAAACTCCGTGTTGAAGAAACTTCGTGTTGCAGAAATTCCTTGTTAGAGAAACTCCGTTTTGGAGAAACTCCGTGTTGTAGAAACTCCGTGTTGGAGAAACTCTGTGTTGGAGAAACTCCGTTTTGGAGAAACTCCGTGTTGGAGAAACTTCGTGTTGGAGAAACTCCGTGTTGTAGCAACTCCGTGTTGGAGAAACTCCGTGTGGAAGTAATTCCGTGTTGGAGAAACTCCGTGTTGAAGTAACTCCGTGTTGGAGAAACTCCGTGTTGGAGAAACTGCGTGTTAAAGAAATTCTGTGTTGGAGAAACTCCGTGTTCGAGGAACACAGTGTTGGAGAAACTCCGTGTTGGAGAATCTCCGTGTTGAAGAAACTCCGTGTTGAAGAAACTTCGTGTTGCAGAAACTCCTTGTTAGAGAAACTCCGTTTTGGAGAAACTCCGTGTTGGAGAAACTCCATGTTGGAGAAACTCCGTGTTGTAGAAATTCCGTGTCAGAGAAACTCCGTGTCGAGAAACTCCGTGTTGGAGAAACTCCGTGTTGGAGAAACTCCGTGTTGGAGAAACTGCGTGTTGGAGAAACTCCGTGTTGGAGAAACTCCGTGTTTTAGAAACTCTGTGTTGGAGAAACTCCTTGTTGGAGAAACTCCGTGTTAGAGAAACTCCGTGCTAGAGAAACTAGGTTTTTGAGAAACTCCGTGTTGTAGAAACTCCGTGTTGGAGAAACTCGGTTTTGGAGAAACTCCGTGTTGGAGAAACTGCGTGTTGGAGAAAATCTGTGTTGGAGAAACTCCGTGTTGGAGAAACTCCGTGCTGAAGAAACTCCGTGTTGGAGAAACTCCGTGTTGGAGAAACTCAGTGTTGTAGAAACTTCGTGTTGAAGAAACTTCGTGTTGTAGCAACTCCGTGTTGGAGAAACTCCGTGTTGGAGGAACTCCTTTTTGGGAAGCTCCGTTGGAGAAATTTTAGGTTAGAGAAACTCTTCTGGAGAAGTTCCATGTTGAAGCAACTCCCTGTTGGAGAAACTCCATTTTGGAGAAACTCCCTTTTGGAGAAACTCCATGTCAGAGACTCTCCCTGTTGGAGAAACTGTATGTTGAAAAACTTCATGTTAGAGAAACTCTCTGCTAGAGGAAACTCCATCTTGGAGAAACACCCTGTTTGATAAACTCCTAATGGAAAAAATTCCATGCAGGGAGAAACTCCATTTTAGAGAAACTATTTGTTTGAGAAACTCCATGTTGGAGAAACGCTCAGTTAGTGAAACTCCCTGTCGGAGAAAACTCCCTGTTGGAGAAACTTCATGTTGGAGAAACTCTCTGTTGGAAATCTCTTTGTTGGAGAAACTTCCTGTTGGAGAAACTCCGTCTTGGAGAAACTCCGTGTTGGAGAAAATCCGCGGTGGAGAAACTCTGTGTTGGAGAAACTCCGTGTTGGCGAAACTCCGTGTTGGAGAAACTCCGTGTTGGGGAAACTCGGTTTTGGATCTGTGTTGGAGAAACTCCGTTTTGGAGAAACTCCGTGTTGGAGAAACTTCGTGTTGGAGAAACTCCGTGTTGTAGAAACTCCGTGTTGGAGAAACTCCGTGTGGAAGTAACTCCGTGTTGGAGAAACTCCGTGTTGAAGTAACTCCGTGTTGGAGAAACTCCGTGTTGGAGAAACTAAGTGTTAAAGAAACTCTGTGTTGGAGAAACTCCGTGTTGGAGAAACTCCGTGTTGAAGAAACTTCGTGTTGCAGAAACTCCTTGTTAGAGAAACTCCGTTTTGGAGAAACTCCGTGTTGGAGAAAGTCCATGTTGGAGAAACTCCGTGTTGTAGAAATTCTGTGTCAGAGAAACTCCGTGTCGAGAAACTCCGTGTTGGAGAAAATCCGCGGCGGAGAAACTCTGTGTTGGAGAAACTCCGTGTTGGCGAAACTCCGTGCTGGAGAAACTCCGTGTCGGAGATACTTCGTGTTGGAGAAACTCCGTGTTGGAGAAACTCCGTGCTGGAGAAACTCCGTGTTGGAGAAACTTCGTGTTAAAGAAACTCTGTGTTGGAGAAACTCCGTGTTGTAGAAACATCGTGTTGGAGAAAGTCCGTGTTGTAGAAACTCCATCTTGGAGAAACTCCGTGTTGGAGAAACTCCGTGCTGGAGAAACTCCGTGTTGGAGAAACTCCGTGTTGGAGAAACTGTGTTGTAGAAACTTCGTGTTGGAGAAACTCCGTGTTGGAGAAACTCCGTTCTGGAGAAACTGCGTGTGGAAGTAACTCCGTGTTGGAGAAACTCCGTGTTGGAGAAACTCCGTGTTGGAGAAACTGCGTGTTAAAGAAACTGTGTTGGAGAAACTCTGTGTTCGAGAAACACAGTGTTGGAGAAACTCCGTGTTGGAGAAGCTCCGTGTTGGAGAAACTCCGTGTAGGAGAAACTCCGTGTTGAAGAAACTTTGTGTTGCAGAAATTCCTTGTTAGAGAAACTTCGTTTTGGAGAAACTCCGTGCTGTAGAAACTCCGTGTTGGAGAAACTCTGTGTTGGAGAAACTCCGTTTTGGAGAAACTCCGTGTTGGAGAAAATTCGTGTTGGAGAAACTCCGTGTTGAAGTAACTCCGTGTTGGAGAAACTCTGTGTTGGAGAAACTCCGTGTTGGAGAAACTCCGTGTTGGGGAAACTCGGTTTTGGATAAACTCCGCGTTGGAGAAACTCCGTGTTGGAGAAACTCCGTTTTGTAGAAGCTGCGTATCAGAGAAACTCCCTGTCGGAGAAACTTCGTGTTGGAGAAACTCCGTGTTGGAGAAACTCCGTGCTGGAGAAACGTCGTGTTGGAGAAAGTCCGTGTTGTAGAAACTCCGTGTTGGAGAAACTCCGTGTTGGAGAAACTCTGTGCTGGAGAAACTCCGTGTTGGAGAATCTCCGTGTTGGAGAAACTCCGTGTTGTAGAAACTTCGTGTTGGAGAAACTCCGTGTTGTAGAAACTCCGTTCTGGAGAAACTGCGTGTGGAAGTAACTCCGTGTTGGAGAAACTCCGTGTTGGAGAAACTCCGTGTTGGAGAAACTGCGTGTTAAAAATACTTTGTGTTGGAGGAACTCCGTGTTCGAGAAACACAGTGTTGGAGAAACTCCGTGTTGGAGAAGCTCCGTTTTGGAGAAACTCCGTGTTGGAGAAACTCCGTGTTGAAGAAACTTCGTGTTGCAGAAATTCCTTGTTAGAGAAACTCCGTTTTGGAGAAACTCCGTGTTGTAGAGACTCCGTGTTGGAGAAACTCTGTGTTGGAGAAACTCCGTTTTGGAGAAACTCCGTGTGGAGAAACTCGTGTTGGAGAAACTCCGTGTTGTAGCAACTCCGTGTTGGAGAAACTCTGTGTGGAAGTAATTCCGTGTTGGAGAAACTCCGTGTTGAAGTAACTCCGTGTTGGAGAAACTCCGTGTTGGAGAAACTGCGTGTTAAAGAAATTCTGTGTTGGAGAAACTCCGTGTTCGAGGAACACAGTGTTGGAGAAACTCCGTGTTGGAGAAACTCCGTGTTGAAGAAACTCCGTGTTGAAGAAACTTCGTGTTGGAGAAACTCCGTGTTGGAGAAACTCGGTATTGTAGAAACTCCGTGTTGCAGAAACTCCTTGTTGGAGAAACTCCGTGT
The DNA here is from genome assembly GCA_030143305.2 of Amblyomma americanum. NCBI lineage: Eukaryota > Metazoa > Arthropoda > Arachnida > Ixodida > Ixodidae > Amblyomma > Amblyomma americanum. The sequence goes on from JARKHS020011870.1 coordinate 61,675, forward strand.
TGGAGAACCTCCGTTTTGGGGAAACTCCGTGTTGGAGAAACTCCGTGTTGCAAAAACTCCGTGTTGGAGAAAATTCATGTTGGAGAAACTCCGTGTTGGAGAAACTTCGTGTTGGAGACACTCCGTGTTGGAGAAACTCTGTGTTTTAGAAACTCTGTGTTGGAGAAACTCCGGGTTGGAGAAACTTCGTGTTGGAGAAAGTCCGTGTTGTAGAAACTCCGTGTTGGAGAAACTGTGTTGAAGAAACTCCGTGTTGGAGAAACTCTGTGTTGTAGAAACTCCGTGGTGGAGAAACTGCGTGTTGGAGAAACTGCGTGTTGGAGAAACTATTTCTTTGAGAAACTCCAAGTTGGAGAAACGCTCAGTTATAGAAACTCCCTGTCGGAGAAAATTCCATGTTGGAGAAACAACCTGTTGGAGATACTCGCTGTTAGAGGAATTCCTTTCTGGAGAAACCCCATGTTGCAAAACTCCATGTTGGAGAAACACCGTGTTTCAGAAACTCCATTTAGGAAAAACTCTGTTGTAGAAACTCCATGTTGAAATAGTCCATGTTGGAGAAACTCCCTGTTGGAGAAATTCTATGCTAGAGACACTCCATGTAGAAATTATATGTTGGAGAAACTCCCTTTTGGAGAAACTTCCCTTTGGGTAAACGCTTATTTGGAGAAACTCTATGTTGGAGAAACTCTATGTTGGCGAAACTCCCTGTTCGTTGAACTACGTGTTGCGGAAACTCCATGTTGTTGAAACTCCAAAAAATAGAAACTCTATTTTGGGGAAACTCCCTTTTAGAAAAAGTTCTTGTTGGAGAATCTCCGTGTTGTAGAAACGCGCTGTTTGGGAACTCCATGTTGGAGAAACTCTCTGTTGGTGAAACTCCCTGTTGAAAAAACCCCATGTTAGAACACTTCATGTTGCAGAAATTCTCTTTTGGAGAAGCTCGCTGTTTTAGGAAAACTCCTTGTTGCGAAAGCTCCCTGTTTGAAAAACTTCATTTTGGAGAAACGCTATGTTGGAGAAACTCCACTTTAGAGAAACTCCCTGTTGGAAAAAACCCTGTTGGAGAAACTTCATTTTGGAAAAACACCTTGTCTTAGAAACTCCCTGTTTAATAAACTCCCTTTTGCAGAAACTTTATGTTGGAGAAACTCTCTGTTGGAAATCTTTTTGTTGGAGAAACTCCCTGTTGGAGAAACTCCGTGTTGGAGAAACTCCGTGTTGTAGAAACTTCGTGTTGGAGAAACTCCGTGTTGGAGAAACTCCGTTCTGGAGAAACTGCGTGTGGAAGTAACTCCGTGTTGGAGAAACTCCGTGTTGGAGAAACTCCGTGTTGGAGAAACTGCGTGTTAAAAATACTTTGTGTTGGAGAAACTCCGTGTTCGAGAAACACAGTGTTGGAGAAACTCCGTGTTGGAGAAGCTCCGTTTTGGAGAAACTCCGTGTTGGAGAAACTCCGTGTTGAAGAAACTTCGTGTTGCAGAAATTCCTTGTTAGAGAAACTCCGTTTTGGAGAAACTCCGTGTTGTAGAAACTCCGTGTTGGAGAAACTCTGTGTTGGAGAAACTCCGTTTTGGAGAAACTCCGTGTTGGAGAAACTTCGTGTTGGAGAAACTCCGTGTTGTAGCAACTCCGTGTTGGAGAAACTCCGTGTGGAAGTAATTCCGTGTTGGAGAAACTCCGTGTTGAAGTAACTCCGTGTTGGAGAAACTCCGTGTTGGAGAAACTGCGTGTTAAAGAAATTCTGTGTTGGAGAAACTCCGTGTTCGAGGAACACAGTGTTGGAGAAACTCCGTGTTGGAGAAACTCCGTGTTGAAGAAACTCCGTGTTGAAGAAACTTCGTGTTGCAGAAACTCCTTGTTAGAGAAACTCCGTTTTGGAGAAACTCCGTGTTGGAGAAACTCCATGTTGGAGAAACTCCGTGTTGTAGAAATTCCGTGTCAGAGAAACTCCGTGTCGAGAAACTCCGTGTTGGAGAAACTCCCTGTTGGAGAAACTCCGTGCTGGAGAAACTCCGTGTTGGAGAAACTCCGTGTTGGAGAAACTCCGTGTTGTAGAAACTTCGTGTTGGAGAAACTGCGTGTTGGAAAAACTCCGTGTTTTAGAAACTCTGTGTTGGAGAAACTCCGGGTTGGAGAAACTTCGTGTTGGAGAAACTCCGTGTTGGAGAAACTCGGTATTGTAGAAACTCCGTGTTGCAGAAACTCCTTGTTGGAGAAACTCCGTGTTGGAGAACATCCGTTTTGGGGAAACTCCGTGTTGGAGAAACTCCGTGTTGCAAAAACTCCGTGTTGGAGAAAATTCATGTTGGAGAAACTCCGTGTTGGAGAAACTTCGTGTTGGAGACACTCCGTGTTGGAGAAACTCTGTGTTTTAGAAACTCTGTGTTGGAGAAACTCCGGGTTGGAGAAACTTCGTGTTGGAGAAAGTCCGTGTTGTAGAAACTCCGTGTTGGAGAAACTGTGTTGAAGAAACTCCGTGTTGGAGAAACTCTGTGTTGTAGAAACTCCGTGGTGGAGAAACTGCGTGTTGGAGAAACTGCGTGTTGGAGAAACTATTTTTTTGAGAAACTCCAAGTTGGAGAAACGCTCAGTTATAGAAACTCCCTGTCGGAGAAAATTCCATGTTGGAGAAACAACCTGTTGGAGATACTCGCTGTTAGAGGAATTCCTTTCTGGAGAAACCCCATGTTGCAAAACTCCATGTTGGAGAAACACCGTGTTTCAGAAACTCCATTTAGGAAAAACTCTGTTGTAGAAACTCCATGTTGAAATAGTCCATGTTGGAGAAACTCCCTGTTGGAGAAATTCTATGCTAGAGACACTCCATGTAGAAATTATATGTTGGAGAAACTCCCTTTTGGAGAAACTTCCCTTTGGGTAAACGCTTATTTGGAGAAACTCTATGTTGGAGAAACTCTATGTTGGCGAAACTCCCTGTTCGTTGAACTACGTGTTGCGGAAACTCCATGTTGTTGAAACTCCAAAAAATAGAAACTCTATTTTGGGGAAACTCCCTTTTAGAAAAAGTTCTTGTTGGAGAATCTCCGTGTTGTAGAAACGCGCTGTTTGGGAACTCCATGTTGGAGAAACTCTCTGTTGGTGAAACTCCCTGTTGAAAAAACCCCATGTTAGAACACTTCATGTTGCAGAAATTCTCTTTTGGAGAAGCTCGCTGTTTTAGGAAAACTCCTTGTTGCGAAAGCTCCCTGTTTGAAAAACTTCATTTTGGAGAAACGCTATGTTGGAGAAACTCCACTTTAGAGAAACTCCCTGTTGGAAAAAACCCTGTTGGAGAAACTTCATTTTGGAAAAACACCTTGTCTTAGAAACTCCCTGTTTAATAAACTCCCTTTTGCAGAAACTTCATGTTGGAGAAACTCTCTGTTGGAAATCTTTTTGTTGGAAAAACTCCCTGTTGGAGAAACTCCGTGTTGGAGAAACTCCGTGTTGGAGAAAATCCGCGGTGGAGAAACTCCGAGTTGGACAAACTTCTTGTTGGCGAAACTCCATGTTGGAGAACTTCGTGTTGGAGAAACTCCGTGTTGGAGAAACTCCGTGTTGGAGAAACTCCGTGTTGGAGAAACACCGTGTTTGAGAAACTCCGTGTTGGAGAAACTCCGTGTTGGAGAAACACCGTGTTGAAGAAACTCCTTTTTGGAGAAACTCCGTGTTGTAGGAACTCTGTGTTGTAGAAACTCTGTCGTGGAGAAATTCCGTGTTGTAGAAACTCCGTGTTGTAGGAACTCCGTGTTGTAGAAACTCCGTGTTGGAGAAACTCCGTGTTGTAAAAACTCTGTGTTCGGAAACTCCGTGTTGGAAAAACTTCGTGTTGTAGAAATTCCGTGTCAGAGAAACTGCGTGTCGAGAAACTCCGTGTTGGAGAAACTCCGTGTTGTAGAAATTCCGTGCTGGAGAAACTCCGTGTTGGAGAAACTCCGTGTTGGAGAAACTCCGTGTTGGAGAAAATCCGTGTTGGAGAAACTCGGTCTTGGAGAAAGTCCATTTTGGAGAAACTCCGCGTTGGAGATACTCCGTGTTGGAGAAACTCCGTGTTGGGGAAAATCCGTGTTGGAGAAAATCCGTGTTAGAGAAACTCGGTGTTGGAAAATTCCGTGTTGTAGAAACTCCGTGTTGTAGAAACTCCGTGTTGGAGAAACTCCTTCTTGAAGAAACTCCGTGTTGGAGAAACTCCGTGTTCGAGAAACACAGTGTTAGAGAAACTCCGTGTTGGAGAACCTCCGTGTTGGAAAAACTCCTTGTTGAAGAAACTTCGTGTTGCAGAAATTCCTTGTTAGAGAAACTCCGTTTTGGAGAAACTCCGTGTTGTAGAAATTCCGTGTCAGAGAAACTGCGTGTCGAGAAACTCCGTGTTGGAGAAACTCCGTGTTGGAGAAATTCCGTGCTGGAGAAACTCCGTGTTGGAGAAACTCCGTGTTGTAGAAACTTCGTGTTGGAGAAACTCATTCTTGAAGAAACTCCGTGTTGGATAAACTCCTTGTTGGAGAAACTCCGTTTTGGGGAACTCCGTTTTGGGGAAACTCCGTGTTGGAGAAACTCCGTGTTGGAGAAACTCTATGTTGGAGAAATTCTGTGTTGGAGAAACTCCGAGTTGTAGAAACTCCGTGTTGGAGAAACTCCGTGTTGGAGAAACTCCGTGTTGGAGAAACTCCGTGTTTTAGAAACTCTGAGTTGGACAAACTCCTTGTTGGAGAAACTCCGTGTTAGAGAAACTCCGTGCTAGAGAAACTAGGTTTTTGAGAAACTCCGTGTTGGAGAAACTCCGTGTTGGAGAAATTCCGTGTTGAAGACACTCCGTGTTGGAGAAACTTCGTGTTGGAGAAACTCGGTTTTGGAGAAACTCCGTGTTGGAGAAACTGCGTGTTGGAGAAAATCTGTGTTGGAGAAACTCCGTGTTGGAGAAACTCAGTGTTGTAGAAACTTCGTGTTGAAGAAACTTCGTGTTGTAGCAACTCCGTGTTGGAGAAACTCCGTGTTGGAGGAACTCCTTTTTGGGAAGCTCCGTTGGAGAAATTTTAGGTTAGAGAAACTCTTCTGGAGAAGTGCCATGTTGAAGCAACTCCCTGTTGGAGAAACTCCATTTTGGAGAAACTCCCTTTTGGAGAAACTCCATGTCAGAGACTCTCCCTGTTGGAGAAACTGTATGTTGGAAAACTCCATGTTGAAGAAACTTCCTGCTGGAGAAAATTTGTTGCAGAAAATCAATGTTAGAGAAAGTCAAGTTGGTGAAACTCCCTGTTGGAGAAACTGCATGTTGGAGAAACTCCCTGTTAGAGAAACTCTCTGCTAGAGGAAACTCCATCTTGGAGAAACACCCTGTTTGATAAACTCCTAATGGAAAAAATTTCATGCAGGGAGAAACTCCATTTTAGAGAAACTATTTGTTTGAGAAACTCCATGTTGGAGAAACGCTCAGTTAGTGAAACTCCCTGTCGGAGAAAACTCCCTGTTGGAGAAACTTCATGTTGGAGAAACTCTCTGTTGGAAATCTCTTTGTTGGAGAAACTTCCTGTTGGAGAAACTCCGTCTTGGAGAAACTCCGTGTTGGAGAAAATCCGCGGTGGAGAAACTCTGTGTTGGAGAAACTCCGTGTTGGCGAAACTCCGTGTTGGAGAAACTCCGTGTTGGAGAAACTCCGTGTTGGGGAAACTCGGTTTTGGATAAACTCCGCGTTGTAGAAAATCTGTGTTGGAGAAACTCCGTTTTGGAAAAACTCCGTGTTGGAGAAACTCCGTGTGGAAGTAACTCCGTGTTGGAGAAACTCCGTGTTGAAGTAACTCCGTGTTGGAGAAACTCCGTGTTGGAGAAACTGCGTGTTAAAGAAACTCTGTGTTGGAGAAACTCCGTGTTCGAGGAACGCAGTGTTGGAGAAACTCCGTGTTGAGGAAACTTCGTGTTGCAGAAACTCCTTGTTAGAGAAACTCCGTTTTGGAGAAACTCCGTGTTGGAGAAACTCCATGTTGGAGAAACTCCGTGTTGTAGAAATTCTGTGTCAGAGAAACTCCGTGTCGAGAAACTCCGTGTTGGAGAAAATCCGCGGCGGAGAAACTCTGTGTTGGAGAAACTCCGTGTTAAAGAAACTCTGTGTTGGAGAAACTCCGTGTTGTAGAAACATCGTGTTGGAGAAAGTCCGTGTTGTAGAAACTCCGTCTTGGAGAAACTCTGTGTTGGAGAAACTCCGTGCTGGAGAAACTCCGTGTTGGAGAAACTCCGTGTTGGAGAAACTCTGTGTTGTAGAAACTTCGTGTTGGAGAAACTCCGTGTTGGAGAAACTCCGTTCTGGAGAAACTGCGTGTGGAAGTAACTCCGTGTTGGAGAAACTCCGTGTTGGAGAAACTCCGTGTTGGAGAAACTGCGTGTTAAAGAAACTGTGTTGGAGAAACTCCGTGTTCGAGAAACACAGTGTTGGAGAAACTCCGTGTTGGAGAAGCTCCGTGTTGGAGAAACTCCGTGTAGGAGAAACTCCGCGTTGAAGAAACTTCGTGTTGCAGAAATTCCTTGTTAGAGAAACTTCGTTTTGGAGAAACTCTGTGTTGTAGAAACTCCGTGTTGGAGAAACTCTGTGTTGGAGAAACTCCGTTTTGGAGAAACTGCGTGTTGGAGAAACTTCGTGTTGGAGAAACTCCGTGTTGTAGAAACTCCGTGTTGGAGAAACTCCGTGTGGAACTAATTCCGTGTTGGAGAAACTCCGTGTTGAAGTAACTCCGTGTTGGAGAAACTCTGTGTTGGAGAAACTGCGTGTTAAAGAAACTCTGTGTTGGAGAAACTCCGTGTTCGAGGAACACAGTGTTGGAGAAACTCCGTGTTGGAGAAACTCCGTGTTGAAGAAACTTCGTGTTGCAGAAACTCTTTGTTAGAGAAACTCCGTTTTGGAGAAACTCCGTGATGAAGAAACTCCATGTTGGAGAAACTCCGTGTTGTAGAAATTCCGTGTCAGAGAAACTCCGTGTCGAGAAACTCCGTGTTGGAGAAACTCCCTGTTGGAGAAACTCCGTGCTGGAGAAACTCCGTGTTGGAGAAACTCCGTGTTGGAAAAACTCCGTGTTGTAGAAACTTCGTGTTGGAGAAACTGCGTGTTGGAGAAACTCCGTGTTTTAGAAACTCTGTGTTGGAGAAACTCCGGGTTGGAGAAACTTCGTGTTGGAGAAACTCCGTGTTGGAGAAACTCGGTATTGTAGAAACTCTGTGTTGTAAAAATTCCGTGTCAGAGAAACTCCGTGTTGGAGAAACTCCCTGTTGGAGAAACTCCGTGCTGGAGAAACTCCGTGTTGGAGAAACTCCGTGTTGGAGAAACTCCGTGTTGTAGAAACTTCGTGTTGGAGAAACTGCGTGTTGGAGAAACTCCGTGTTTTAGAAACTCTGTGTTGGAGAAACTCCGGGTTCGAGAAACTTCGTGTTGCAGAAACTCCTTGTTGGAGAAACTCCGTGTTGGAGAACCTCCGTTTTGGGGAAACTCCGTGTTGGAGAAACTCCGTGTTGCAAAAACTCCGTGTTGGAGAAAATTCGTGTTGGAGAAACTCCGTGTTGCAGAAACTCGGTTTTGGAGAATCTCCGTGTTGGAGAAACTGCGTGTTGGAGAAAATTTGTGTTGGAGAAACTCCGTGTTGGAGAAACTCCGTGCTGAAGGAACTCCGTGTTGGAGAAACTCCGTGTTGGAGAAACTCAGTGTTGTAGAAACTTCGTGTTGAAGAAACTTCTTGTTGTAGAAACTCCGTGTTGGAGAAACTCCGTGTTGGAGGAACTCCTTTTTGGGAAGCTCTGTTGGAGAAATTTTAGGTTAGAGAAACTCTTCTGGAGAAGTTCCATGTTGAAGCAACTCCCTGTTGGAGAAACTCCATTTTGGAGAAACTCCCTTTTGGAGAAACTCCATGTCAGAGACTCTCCCTGTTGGAGAAACTGTATGTTGGAAAACTCCATGTTGAAGAAACTCCCTGCTGGAGAAAATTTATGTTGCAGAAATTCAATGTCAGAGAAAGTCATGTTGGTGAAACTCCCTGTTGGAGAAACTGCATGTTGGAGAAACACCCTGTTTGATAAACTCCTAAGGGAGAAAATTTCACGCAGGGAGAAACTCCATTTTGGAGAAACTGTTTGAGAAACTCCATGTTGGAGAAACGCTCAGTTAGTGAAACTCCCTGTCGGAGAAAACTCCCTGTTGGAGAAACTTCATGTTGGAGAAACTCGGTGTTGGAGAAAATCCGCGGTGGAGAAACTCTGTGTTGGAGAAACTCCGTGTTGGCGAAACTCCGTGATGGAGAAACTCCGTGTTGGAGAAACTCCATGTTGGAGAAACTCAATGTTGTAGAAACTCCGTGTTGGATAAACTCCGTGTTGGAGAAACTCCGTGTTGGAGAAACTCCATGTTGGAGCCAATTCGTGTTGGAGAAACTCCGTGCTGGAGAAACTTCGTGTTGGAGAAACTTCTTGTTAAAAAAACTCTGTGTTGGAGAATTTCCGTGTTGGAGAAACTCCGTGTTGGAGAACCTCCGTTTTGGGGAAACTTCGTGTTGGAGAAACTCCGTGTTGGAGAAACTCCATGTTGGAGAAACTCAATGTTTTAAAAACTCCATGTTGGTTAAACTCCGTGTTGGAGAAACTTCGTGTTGGAGAAACTCCGTGTTGTAGAAACTCCGTGTCGAGAAACTCCGTGTTGGAGAAACTCCGTGTTGGAGAAACTCGGTTTTGGAGAAACTGCGTGTTAAATTCTGTTTTGGAGAAACTCCGTGTAGTAGAAACTCCGTGTTCGAGAAACACAGTGTTCGAGAAACTCCGTGTTGGAGAACCTCCGTGTTGGAGAAACTCCGTGTTGAACAAACTTCGTGTTGCAGAAACTCCTTGTTAGAGAAACTCCGTTTTGGAGAAACTTCGTGTTGGAGAAACTCCGTGTTGTAGAAATTCCGTGTCAGAGAAACTGCGTGTCGAGAAACTCCATGTTGGAGAAACTCCGTGTTGGAGAAATTCCGTGTTGAAGAAATTCCGTGTTGGAGAAACTCCGTGTTGGAGAAACTCCGTGTTGGAGAAAATCTGTGTTGGAGAAACTCTGTCTTGGAGAAAGTCCATGTTGGAGAAACTCCGCGTTGGAGATACTCCGTGTTGGAGAAACTCCGCGTTGGAGATAAGTCGTGTTGGGGAAACTCCTTCTTGAAGAAACTCCGTGTTGGAGAAACACTGTGTTTCTCGAACACGGAGTTTCTCCAACACGGAGTTGGAGACACTGCGTGTTGTAGAAACGGCGTGTTGCAGAAACTCCTTGTTAGAAAAACACCGTGTTGGAGAAACTTAGTTTTGGGGAACTTTGTTTTGGGGAAACTCCGTTTTGGAGAAACTCTATGTTGGAGAAATTTCGTGTTGGAGAAACTCCGAGTTGTAGAAACTCCGTGTTGGAGAAACTCCTTGTTGGAGAAACTGCGTGTTGGAGATACTCCGTGATGGAGAAACTCCGCGTTGAAGAAACTCCGTGTTGGAGAAAATTCGTGTTGGAGAAATTTTGTGTTGGAGAAACTCCGTGTTGGAGAATCTCCGTGTTGGAGAAACTGCGTGTTGGAGAAAATCTGTGTTGGAGAAACTCCGTGTAGGAGAAACTCCGTGCTGAAGAAACTCCGTGTTGGAGAAACTTCGTGTTGGAGAAACTCAGTGTTGTAGAAACTTCGTGTTGAAGAAACTTGGTGTTGTAGAAACTCCGTGTTGGAGAAACTCCGTGTTGGAGAAACTCCTTTTTGAGAAGCTCTGTTGGAGAAATTTTAGGTTAGAGAAACTCTTCTGGAGAACTTCCATGTTGAAGCAACTCCCTGTTGGAGAAACTCCATGTCAGAGACTCTCCCTGTTGGAGAAACTGTATGTTGGAAAACTCCATGTTGAAGAAACTCCCTGCTAGAGAAAATTTATGTTGCAGAAATTCAATGTTAGAGAAAGCCATGTTGGTGAAACTCCCTGTTGGAGAAACTGCATGTTGGAGAAACTCCCTGTTAGAGAAACTCTCTGCTGGGGAAACTCCATCTTGGAGAAACACCCTGTTTGATAAACTCCTAATGGAGAAAATTCCATGCAGGGAGAAACTCCATTTTGGAGAAACTGTTTGAGAAACTCCATGTTGGAGAAACGCTCAGTTAGTGGAACTCCCTGTCGGAGAAAACTCCCTGTTGGAGAAAATTCATGTTGGAGAAACTCTCTGTTGGAAATCTCTTTGTTGGAGAAACTTCCTGTTGGAGAAACTCCGTGTTGGAGAAACTCCGTGTTGGAGAAAATCCGCGGTGGAGAAACTCTGTGTTGGAGAAACTCTGTGTTGTAGAAACTCCGTGTTGGAGAAACTCCGTGTTGTAAAAACTCCGTGCTCGGAAACTCCGTGTTGGAAAAACTTCGTGTTGTAGAAATTCCGTGTCAGAGAAACTGCGTGTCGAGAAACTCCGTGTTGGAGAAACTCCGTGTTGTAGAAATTCCGTGCTGGAGAAACTCCGTGTTGGAGAAACTCCGTGTTGGAGAAACTCCGTGTTGGAGAAACTCCGTGTTGGAGAAACTCCGTGTTGGAGAAACTCGGTCTTGGAGAAAGTCCATGTTGGAGAAACTCCGCGTTGGAGATACTCCGTGTTGGAGAAACTCCGTGTTGGAGATACTCCGTGTTGGGGAAAATCCGTGTTGGAGAAAATCTGTGTTAGAGAAACTCGGTGTTTGAGAAATTCCGTGTTGTAGAAACTCCGTGTTGTAGAAACTCCGTGTTGGAGAAACTCCTTCTTGAAGAAACTCCGTGTTGGAGAAACTCCGTGTTCGAGAAACACAGTGTTGGAGAAACTCCGTGTTGGAGAACCTCCGTGTTGGAGAAACTCCGTGTTGAAGAAACTTCGTGTTGCAGAAATTCCTTGTTAGAGAAACTCCGTTTTGGAGAAACTCCGTGTTGTAGAAATTCCGTGTCAGAGAAACTGCGTGTCGAGAAACTCCGTGTTGGAGAAACTCCGTGTTGGAGAAAATGCGTGCTGGAGAAACTCCGTGTTGGAGAAACTCCGTGTTGGAGAAACTCCGTGTTGTAGAAACTTCGTGTTGGAGAAACTCATTCTTGAAGAAACTCCGTGTTGGATAAACTCCGTGTTGCAGAAACTCCTTGTTGGAGTAACTCCGTGTTGGAGAAACTCGGTTTTGGGGAACTCCGTTTTGGGGAAACTCCGTGTTGGAGAAACTCCGTGTTGGAGAAACTCTATGTTGGAGAAATTCCGTGTTGGAGAAACTCCGAGTTGTAGAAACTCCGTGTTGGAGAAACTCCTTGTTGGAGAAACTGCGTGTTGGAGAAACTCCGTGTTGGAGAAACTCCGTGTTTTAGAAACTCTGTGTTGGAGAAACTCCTTGTTGGAGAAACTCCGTGTTAGAGAAACTCCGTGCTAGAGAAACTAGGTTTTTGAGAAACTCCGTGTTGTAGAAACTCCGTGTTGGAGAAATTCCGTGTTGAAGACACTACGTGTTGGAGAAACTCCGTGTTGGAGAAACTCCGTGTTGGAGAAACTCGGTTTTGGAGAAACTCCGTGTTGGAGAAACTGCGTGTTGGAGAAAATCTGTGTTGGAGAAACTCCGTGTTGGAGAAACTCCGTGCTGAAGAAACTCCGTGTTGGAGAAACTCCGTGTTGGAGAAACTCAGTGTTGTAGAAACTTCGTGTTGAAGAAACTTCGTGTTGTAGCAACTCCGTGTTGGAGAAACTCCGTGTTGGAGGAACTCCTTTTTGGGAAGCTCCGTTGGAGAAATTTTAGGTTAGAGAAACTCTTCTGGAGAAGTTCCATGTTGAAGCAACTCCCTGTTGGAGAAACTCCATTTTGGAGAAACTCCCTTTTGGAGAAACTCCATGTCAGAGACTCTCCCTGTTGGAGAAACTGTATGTTGGAAAACTCCATGTTGAAGAAACTCCCTGCTGGCGAAAATTTGTTGCAGAAAATCAATGTTAGAGAAAGTCAAGTTGGTTAAACTCCCTGTTGGAGAAACTGCATGTTGGAGAAACTCCCTGTTAGAGAAACTCTCTGCTAGAGGAAACTCCATCTTGGAGAAACACCCTGTTTGATAAACTCCTAATGGAAAAAATTCCATGCAGGGAGAAACTCCATTTTAGAGAAACTATTTGTTTGAGAAACTCTATGTTGGAGAAACGCTGTTAGTGAAACTCCCTGTCGGAGAAAACTCCCTGTTGGAGAAACTTCATGTTGGAGAAACTCTCTGTTGGAAATCTCTCTGTTGGAGAAACTTCCTGTTGGAGAAACTTCGTCTTGGAGAAACTCCGTGATGGAGAAAATCCGCGGTGGAGAAACTCTGTGTTGGAGAAACTCCGTGTTGGCGAAACTCCGTGTTGGAGAAACTCCGTGTTGGAGAAACTCCGTGTTGGAGAAACTCCGTGTTGGGGAAACTCGGTTTTGGATAAACTCCGCGTTGTAGAAAATCTGTGTTGGAGAAACTTCGTGTTGGAGAAACTCCGTGTTGTAGAAACTTCGTGTTGGAGAAACTCCGTGTGGAAGTAACTCCGTGTTGGAGAAACTCCGTGTTGAAGTAACTCCGTGTTGGAGAAACTCCGTGTTGGAGAAACTGCGTGTTAAAGAAACTCTGTGTTGGAGAAACTCCGTGTTCGAGGAACGCAGTGTTGGAGAAACTCCGTGTTGGAGAAACTCCGTGTTGAAGAAACTTCGTGTTGGAGAAACTCCGTGTTGGAGAAACTCCGTGCTGGAGAAACTCCGTGTTGGAGAAACTTCGTGTTAAAGAAACTCTGTGTTGGAGAAACTCCGTGTTTGCGAAACTTCGTGTTGGAGAAACTCCGTGTTGGAGAAACTCCGTGTTGGAGAAACTCCGTTTTGGGGAAACTCGGTTTTGGATAAACTCCGCGTTGGAGAAACTCTGTGTTGGAGAAACTCCGTCTTGTAGAAGCTGCGTATTAGAGAAAATCCCTGTCGGAGAAACTTCGTGTTGGAGAAACTCCGTGTTGGAGAAACTCCGTGCTGGAGAAACTCCGTGTTGCAGAAACTTCGTGTTAAAGAAACTCTGTGTTGGAGAAACTCCGTGTTGGAGAAACTCCGTTCTGGAGAAACTGCGTGTGGAAGTAACTCCGTGTTGGAGAAACTCCGTGTTGGAGAAACTGCGTGTTAAAGAAACTCTGTGTTGGAGAAACTCCGTGTTCGAGAAACACAGTGTTGGAGAAACTCCGTGTTGGAGAAGCTCCGTTTTGGAGAAACTCCGTGTTGGAGAAACTCCGTGTTGAAGAAACTTCGTGTTGCAGAAATTTTTTGTTAGAGAAACTCCGTTTTGGAGAAACTCCGTGTTGTAGAAACTCCGTGTTGGAGAAACTCTGTGTTGGAGAAACTCCGTTTTGGAGAAACTCCCTTTTGGAGAAACTCCATGTCAGAGACTCTCCCTGTTGGAGAAACTGTATGTTGGAAAACTCCATGTTGAAGAAACTTTCTGCTGGAGAAAATTAATGTTGCAGAAATTCAATGTTAGAGAAAGTCATGTTGGTGAAACTCCCTTTTGGAGAAACTGCATGTTGGAGAAACTCCCTGTTAGAGAAACTCTCTGCTAGGGGAAACTCCATCTTGGAGAAACACCCTGTTTGATAAACTCCTAATGTAGAAAATTCCATGCAGGGAGAAACTCCATTTTGGAGAAACCATTTGTTTGAGAAACTCCATGTTGGAGAAACGCTCAGTTAGTGAAACTCCCTGTCGGAGAAAACTCCCTGTTGGAAAAACTTCATGTTGGAGAAACTCTCTGTTGGAAATCTCTTTGTTGGAGAAACTTCCTGTTGGAGAAAATCCGCGGTGGAGAAACTCTGTGTAGGAGAAACTCCGTGTTGGCGAAACTTCGTGTTGGAGAAACTCCGTGTTGGAGAAACTCCGTGTTGGGGAAACTCGGTTTTGGATAAACTCCGCGTTGGAGAAACTCCGTGTTGGAGAAACTCCGTCTTGTAGAAGCTGCGTATCAGAGAAACTCCCTGTCGGAGAAACTTCGTGTTGGAGAAACTCCGTGCTGGAGAAACGTCGTGTTGGAGAAAGTCCGTGTTGTAGAAACTCCGTGTTGGAGAAACTCTGTGCTGGAGAAACTCCGTGTTGGAGAAACTCCGTGTTGGAGAAACTCCGTGTTGTAGAAACTTCGTGTTGGAGAAACTCCGTGTTGGAGAAACTCCGTTCTGGAGAAACTGCGTGTGGAAGTAACTCCGTGTTGGAGAAACTCCGTGTTGGAGAAACTCCGTGTTGGAGAAACTCCGTGTTGGAGAAACTGCGTGTTAAAAAAACTGTGTTGGAGAAACTCCGTGTTCGAGAAACACAGTGTTGGAGAAACTCCGTGTTGGAGAAGCTCCGTTTTGGAGA
>JARKHS020011871.1:0-80787 GCA_030143305.2 Amblyomma americanum
TGCGCTGGAGGAGGAGGAGGAAAAACATTTATTCAGAGCACAAAAACTGGGTGGGTTCAGTACGAGAACCCATTGGGAGTCATCATAATCCAGCCCCTCTCAACCAGCAATTTCTGGTCGAGTGGACTGTGGCTATGAAGGGTTGCCTCCCAGCGCTCATGAGTCGGATCGGGATTGCTGTCCAAGTCTGGGTTTTCTTGACATTCCCAAACCGCGTGAAAGAGTGTGCCAACTGCTCCACAGAAGGGGCAGGACGAATTGTAGGTTTCTGGGTACCATTTACTCATTAGGTAAGGATTGGGCAGAGTATTTGTTTGTAGTCGCCTGATTATGTGCTCTTCATATTTACTTAGGGTTTTGTGAGGAATAGGATATTCCCTTCTTGTGATCTTATAGTACTCCGTAACTTCTGCGTAGCTTAGTAAGGGTGAGGGGTTGTCAACTATGTCAGAGAGAGGCTGCGTGCCAGATGCTCGGAGGAGGAGAGCTCGAGAAGCTGTGTTGGCCGCCTCATTGCCCGTCGTTGAAGGTGCCCTGGCGTCCAGAAGGTCTGAATGTTGGAAGGATTAGACCTTTCCAAAATTTCCCAACACGGAGCGCCAACGCGGCCTCTGAGGTAATTGCGTACCGCTGCTTGTGAGTCGGACATAACCGTTGCCTCGCTGTTCTTTGATATCGCTAGTGCGATAGCTGCTTCTTCAGCCGATGTGGTATCCACCGCTTGGATAATGCTGCTTGCAATGATATCCCCCCGGGGTGAAACTGCTGCAATTGCCGCGACTCTGTTAAACGGTCCAGCCGCATCGACGTAGATCGTGTCCTTGTTTCCATCGCAGCGCTTAGAGAGGTGTCTAGCTCTGGCTAGTCTCCGTCCTCTGTTATATTCCTCATCCATGCGTTTTGGTATGGGGTGAGTCGTAATGTGTGATCTAATCTGCATGGGCATGTCAATCTTGTCAGCGACTTCCCGGGGTGGACTGATTCTCAGCTTCTGTAATATTTTCCTGCCAGGCTTAAATGTTGAGAGCCTGACAATTTGATTTACACGGTGGGCCTCTATTAGTTCGTCGATGGTGTTATGGATCCCCAGCTGTAGTAAGCGCTTAGTGGATGTGCATAAAGGGAGTCCCAGCGCCGTCTTAACTGCCTTTCGAATAATAACATCTAGTTGGTCTTTCTCCTTTTTTGCTAAGCCGTAAGTACGGGGTGGCGTGTGTTAGTTTAGAGAGAATGAAAGCCTGAACTAATCTTAGGGCCTCCTTCTCTCTTAGCCCACTTCTTTTCTTGATTACCCGGAGTAGCATTCTAGAGACTTGTTCGGAATAGGCTTGGAGCTGTCTGATAGTAGTGGTGTTAGTGTTGCCGCTGGGTATGATGGCTCCCAGGATCTTGATCTCTTTCTTGATCGGAATGCTCATACCCTAGACCGTAATGGCGACAGAGGGAGTGGACGGCAAAAGCCCCGTATTCTGCCTCTTGCCACGGTCGATCAGGAGTAACTCTGATTTCTCGAGAGAGCACGTTAACCCATGCCTCGCCGCATGCTGGCACACGACATTCGCTGCTTCCTGAAGCCGGCCTTGAATTTCCCCTTCATTACCGCTACAACACCAGATCGTAATGTCGTCGGCGTATATAGCGTGCTCAATGCCTTGGATGCGGTCTAGCTTCTCTGGTAGCCCACGCATGGCCAGGTTGAAGAGAAGCGGAGACAAGACAGCTCCCTGCGGGGTGCCCTTGGAACCTAGATTGAACGGAGAGGAGGTCCGATCACCAATACTTATTGACGCTTTTCTATTGGAGAGAAAGTTCCTCTCGTAATTATATGTGCGGTCACCACAGTTCATGCTGTTAAGCTCATCCAGTATTCCCTGGTGGTTGACATTGTCAAATGCCCCTTTTAATCGAGCGCAAGGATGGCCTTGACCTGACATCTGCCGGGGTTGTCCAGAATATCCGGAGGATGTGCGTGCGGTTATCCAGGCCCATCTCCGATAGCAGCACCCCGACCCACGCATCGCAGGAGGAGAGCGCATTGACAGCATCACCGGCTGTCGCGCACTTACGCGGTCGCCGCGTGCAATGATCCTCCGCGCGCGCATTGGCTGCGTGTGGCCCGGGGAACGACGGGTGCGTCACGGAATCGCGACGAGTGATGTGTGTGACGGATGCGGTGCAGTGGAAACACTAGAACACCTGCTCCTTCACTGTGCTGCGTTCGCCGATGCTCGTCGCGATATGCTTGGGGCCTATATGGCGCTGGCATACTATCAGACTCCCTAAAGACGCTATAGTGGCCGCAGGGCAGTGCGCGCACCCGTGAGCGAACCTTGGTGAGCCTCTGTGCATTCCTCGACCAGACGGGCTTGACGTCCCATCTGTTCTCCGCCAGGTAGTTACACGCAGAAACCGAACGCTTCGCGAGTTCTAATTTGGACGATCAACAAATGGACGCCCGACTCCAGTTGTAGCCAGCACAGTGCTGTACGCGTGTGTTTTAATTGCTCCATCATGAACTAATCACGTCAACAACCTGGACACATTTCTTATTGTGTAAAAAGTTTGTGTATATTACCTCTCCCCTATCCTCTCTTCCTGTACCCACACCTCTTTCATTTCATTTCTCCATTCTGCCTGCTATCCTTTATTTCCGCTGCCCCAGCTCAGGTGCTTCAGTATCGATGGCAGATACCGGAGCTAGCAAAAATATTTTCCTTTCTTTTTACTATTATTTTAACAAATAACCACTACCACCACCATGTGGCCGAAATTTTTCCGGTGCCCTCCACTACGGCACCTCTTTCTGTCTTTCTTCTTTCCCCTCAACCTTACTCCCCTTATGGTGCGTTCCGGGTGTCATTAGTTTTTGAAGCAAAAGATTAATGGGGCTAGCAGCGGCGCGTTTTGCGCACGCCGGATTTTTACCATCAGCCGGCCTTCAGCCGAAACAGAGTAGCTGCGCCGCGCCATCACCGGGCGCGGTTAGGGTGTCCACCAATATATGTGAGGAAGTTACTGCGCCATTTCCTTTCCACAAAAGATATTTGCGAAACCAACCTTGAATTTTTTCGAAAGCAAAGGAAAGGCGCATAGCTGGTCCCCTGGGACAGTGGACACCTCAGTTGTGGTTTAACCTTTGCAGCGGTAGTGAGAGATGAGCGCCACATGCGTTGGAGTTCACCGCGTTCTAGCAGAAACGCGTTACTGAAGCTATAGACCGTCAGCGTTCATTGCGTTCTTTGCCGTTGGCGTTGACAACGTTCTAGACTTCCATGATTTTGAGGGAAGGAAGGCGCAGAACTGGCTCCCCGGGACAGTGGACGCCGCAATCGCGCTTTGAGGAACGTAGTCGTGGTTTGAGAGATGTGGTCTGCATGCATTAGCGCTGACAACGTTGCGGCAGACATGCGGCACTGCAGCAATAGGCCGCAGCGTTCATTGGGGTGACCAACCTCTCGCGATCAACCATTAATTTAACTGCCACCTGCCAGGCTGGCAGGGCCGAACAGAGTCAAGGTTACAGACGCCAAGCCGTGTCTATAGTTTCCCGGTACCCCACATCTTTCGCTCTCTAACTAGGTTTAGCAGTAGTTGAACCGCAGCTAATTTTTTTTGTTCACTGGCGTTGACGTCCACAACGTTCTCAACTCCGATGATTTTGAGGAAAGGAAGGGCTTATAAGTACTTGTATTTGGGCGTGTTGGTTCATATCTTTTCAGGAGGACACAGGGGCGCAACAAAAACACACGGACATAGTAGACAGGGACGAGCGCTCGTCCCTGTCTACTTCTATGTCCGTGTTTTTGTTGCGCCCCTGTGTCCTCCTGAAAAGGGCTTATAACTGGCTGCCTGGGTCAATGGACGCCTCAATCGCGCTTGGAGGTACAAGTGGCGGTGGTGATGAGAGAGATGTGAGCTGCTTGCATTAGCGCCGACGTTGTTGCAGGCTCGCGGCACTGCAGCAATAGGCCGCAGCGTTCATTGGGTGACCAACCTCACGCGATCAACCATTAACTGCCACCTTCCATGGTGGCAGGGCGGGCACGCTGCCTATCCAGTGTGCGGAACACACTCAACGTTACACACTGCAAGGCGCGTCCATTTGCCCTATACACCACTGCTTTCGCTCTCTAACCAGGTTCGGCAGTACTTATACCGCAGAATGGTTCTTTACGTTTGGCCAAACAGAAACTGCATATATGTTAACAGTTTGATGCAACGACTAGAAAAGTACGTGGTTCGTGACAGTAAGGGCCATTTTTTAAATAGATTCTTAAGCTCAAGTTCCAAGGCAACAAATGATCTTTCCACGCTTTGTGCGCCAACAGAAACGGCATGCTGGCGCGGATATCAGTGCTATCAGCTCTGTCTGCACTACAGGTTCCACTATTTATGGCCGTCATCTCGATACCCGTTAAAGTCTGGACATGCGCGCCCATTCTTCGTGGCAGTTTTCTGGGAACGCAGTAAATCTGCGAGTGCGAGGCGCCAGTGAGCCAAACCAGCGGAGTACGGCTAGAAATGCTATGAAAACTGAAAATTGCATTTTTGGGGAAAGGAAATGGCCCACTCTCTCTCTCACATATCGGCGGACACCTGAACCGCGCCGTAAGGGAAGGGATAATAGGGGGAGTGAAAGAATAAAGGAAGAAAGAGGTGCCGTAGCGGAGGCTCAGGAATAATTTATACCACCTGCGGACCTTTAATGCGCACTGACATCGCACAGCACTCGGGCGCCTTAGCGTTTTGCCTCCATAAAAACGCAGCCTCGGCGGTCGGGTTCGAACCTGGGAACTCAGGATCAGCAGCTGAGCGCCCTAGTCCAGAGTTACCGGGCTAGAAATGCTTTCGCACTAAAATATTAGCTGTGGTTCAAACCGGCTGAACCTAGCAAGGCGAGCGAAAGCACGGTTAAGGTAATTAATTAACTAATAACTATTAATTAATGAAAAACTGGCAGTAACTACTCAGCTCAGCTATGCCAGGATATACATAGGGAGAGCTGCAGTTCCCCCCTGGTCTTCAGTCGTTGTTAATGATGATGATTTTGTTGCAATTGCTTCACCGGGATTTTCTTGCGAAGGAACCATGCGAGCTGCTATGCGCCGCTTGTTACGCTCCGCCTCTTGGCGTCTCCGCTTGGCAAGACGTTCTCTTTGCTAACGCGTCTCCGACGCTCGTTTAGCCTTCTGATGTTCAATATTTCTCTCCAGAGCGGCCAAGTGCCAGGCAACGACTTCTGAGTCCGAAGGATTGACCTTTTCTGGACGATACCGCCGCATAGCGGCGGCTGGAGTCTCCTTTTAGTCACCCATACGAAGCGACTGCGATACACCGAGTCGTATCACCTCAGGTTTTATTGGGAAAGCAATACTGCTCGATGTTTATGCTCATGGCCGTCGTCCCGGAGAATCCACCATTGACCTTTAGCGTGACCTATGTGTGAGGTCATGCCAGCTGTGGAAAACCGCCCCCCCCCCCCATCTCGGCTTGTGGCAGTCGTCCCAGCGAATCCTCCACTGTATGTCGGATGATGTGTATAAGGTGAAGCTGCAACGATGTGCTGCAGCTAAGAAGCGGCGGCGTGCGGAAGAAACTGATGAAGAGCGGGAACAACGTTCAGCTAAACGGCGTGCATATTATACTGGTTATGGAGAGCGCGAAAGAGACGCAACAACGACAGAACGAAGCAAGCAAGAGACAACGCGCTCAAGAGACGCCAGAAGAACGCGCCGCAAGACTCGAGAAGCGTCGTAACGCAGATGCGGCTAGAAGTGACACCTCCCTTAGTGACTCTTCAACTTCGGAAGAGACCGCTTTGAATTCTCGAGAGCGTCGGAATGAGACGCTGCGTAGACGGCGTGTCGAGGAAACGAAGCTTTCGCAATTCGACTTGGGTTAACCAGAGCTAAACAACAGACAATTTTTTTTTACACACATCCGCGCATACGCAGTTTATCCACTAGACCCCACACGCAGCCGCGCCGGCGGCCAAGCTCTGACCTCATGCGCCGCGCACCTGTTGCCCGTCTCTGGTTGCCGCGCATGCGCATTCACGCGCGGCGGCGGCGGCGGGAAATTTGGAACATTCGTTTTTGGGGAAATGAAATGGCGCAGTATCTTTCTCACATATCGGCCGACACCTGAACCGCGCCGTAAGGTAAGTGATAAAGGAGGGAGTGAAAGAAGGAAGGAAGAAAGAGGTGCCGTAGTGGAGGGCTCCGGAATAATTTCGACCACGTGGGGATCTTTAACGTGCAGTTGCATCGCACCGCACACGGGTGCCTTAAGCCCCAACTCGATGGACGCATCCTACGCGTACCGGCTGAGCGCCTACGCGCACGGGCGTACGCTGGATCCTGTCTGCGCATGCGCAAAGCGAGACGCGCGCGCAGGCGCGCGCGTTGCTAGATATCTGTTCATGTCAGATATTTTCGGCCCTGGCGGCGCGCTGGCGCACGCGCCGGAAGTGGCTCGCTGGTTTGTGGCCAATGAGAGGGCACAGTTCCCGCAATATCCGGAATGAGCCTCCGCTGGCCCGCCTCCATCTCAGAATGACAGCAAGTACTGTTCGAATCAGACGCAGTACAAGTCCATTTCGTTGCTGTCGTGCGCACACTGCTGGAATGATTGCGGCACAAGTATGAGCAACACCGAGAATGCTCGCAATGCTGACGAGCTGACAAGCGCTTGCGGGTGACGAGCTGGCGGGAAACGCCGTCCATGCAATGCTATGGCGATGATGCTGTTGGTTAAAATAAAGACCTGAGAAAACTGCACTGAAATACGTGCCAGTTTGAATGAAAAGCTACTGTTAAAACTGCAGTTCAGTTTATATATTACATAACTTGCCTTGCTACTTTCAAAATCTAAAGATTTCAAGTGGCAGTCTAACTGTTTTGGCCAGTTCCAATCTATGAGGTCTAGCAACAACGTGCTAGTGCGCGCACGAGCGCGAGTCAGCGACAGGCTATAGAGGTGCACACCACTTGCGACGCCCGTCGCGACGCGGCGCTGGGCGCACAGGCGCTCTGCGCGTACGCGTAGGATGTACCCATCGAGTTGGGGCTTTAGCGTTTCCCCCTCCATCGAGACGCAGCCGCCGCAGTCAGGTTCGAACCAGGGAACTCCAGATGAGCAGCCGAGCGCCTAACCACTGAGCCACCGCGGCAGGTGCATTGGCGGCGGGCGTAGTCGGTTCGGCGCGGCTCCTCGCGCGGCGGCGACGAACTCCTACATCATGCGCCGCGCAACTGCTGCTCCTCTCTGGTTTCGCGCATGCGCACTATCGGCGTCCCAGGCTCGCGGTGAAATGCTTGACTGGGTAGCGTAGTGTGGCTCTCGCTATAAACATTATTGTCAAGCAGGATTCTCTCGGCGTAGGTGGGTTCCTCAGTCCAGGGCCCCAGGGGCCTTTGCAGTCTTGCGAGCCCTGTCAATCAGCTTGAGCTGTTCTTCAGGCTTCGAGCAGGACAGCGCAGCCTCCCACTGCTCCGGTGTTGGTGGGTTTTTTATTGCCGCTGTCTGCTTTTCTAACGGGTCCATGTTACGTGATAAAGCGTTGAGTGTTCCCCGCAGGGTCGCAGAGCGGGCACTTGCTGTCATATGTTGAAGGATACACTTTGCTTAGTAAACTGAGATTGGGGTATGTATTAGTCTGCAGTTGTCACCAGGCAACTGACTACTCTCTACCAAGCTTTTTATGGGAAGGAGGGTAAATCCTCCTGAGGGCCTTTTGGTGTTCCAAGATGGCTTCATACTGTCCCGTGACTGCGTCCAGTTCCCCTTCCGTGTGCGCCTCCCGGTGGGCATATGCTCTCGCGATGGCATCCGCACGTTGGTTCCTTTTTACAGCCTTGTTGCCTTGTGTCCACGTGATGAACCATCGCGTAAAATTGACTGTTCTCGCCTTGAGTATGCGGATGGCCGCAGTGTATATGCGTCCACTGCTGTACCTACACGCCTTTTGCGAGTCTGTAGTTATGTGTGCATGGAGCTCCTCGCCCTGGTTGGTGATGGCGAGTGCGACTGCTGCTTCCTCAGGCTCGAGGATGCTGTCGGTTTTGATCAAAGCGCAGTTACTTTCGCTGAGCTGAAGATCCACCACGCTGGCTACCGAGCCGTATCGCTCTCTGTATGTGGTTGCGTCAACGTATAATACGTCTTTTTTCCGGCGAAGCTTCTTTCGTGGGCTTCCGATCTTGCCTTTCTTCTTGCCATGTGTATATCTGGATGCATGTTTCTCGGAATTGTGCTGACCTCAATGATCCCCCTGATTTCTTTCGGTACGCTGGCTGTGCTGTTGATTTCTCTCAAAGCATTCCTTATGCCCAGTAAACGCAGCATGTTTATGCCTGTTCGGGACAGCAGGAGTCTGCTTTTCTGCGCGAGATGATGGGCCTCGACATGTTCTTGTAGCTGTGTTGTTTATGCCCAGTTTAAGGAATTTCTCCGTCGAAGTGTTGACCGGCAGTCCGAGAGCGGATTTGTATGCTTTCCTAAGAATTGCCTCTAATTGTTCCTTTCCTTGCTGGAGCGGTGTTTGGTAGGAGACGCTGTACAATATCCTACTGACCACGATATGTCCTCCTCGATCATACCGCTTCTTTTTTTGGAAAATTCGTGCAATCATCCTTGTGATCTATGCGGTGGTATTTGCTAACAGTCTGATTGTGGGATCTATACGATGGTTACTCTGTGTCCACACGCCAAGTATCTTAACTCTCGATACTTCAGGAATCACCATTTCCCCTATTTAGATGTCAATGGAGTTTTGCAGATCATACCCCTTTCTGTAGACTCTGAGCACCTAGGATTTTTCAGGGGAGCATGCAAGTCCGCAGTGCTGCTCGTATGCGTTCACCATGTCTGCTGCTCACTGAAGAAGGTCTTGTTTTTGTCCTAGAGATCCCCTCGTCACCCAGGTTGTGATATCGTCTGCGTGGGTGGCATGCCTGGTTCTTTCAATTTATTCGAGCTTCCTTGTTAGGCCAATCATAACAATGTTAAAAAACAGTGGATATCACATAGCCTTGCGATGTTTCTTTTTTGGGGGGAGAAGGTGTAAGTCCTGATTCCTCTTATTCCAATGGTAGTGGTTCTGTTGCTGAGGAAGGGTTTTACATAGTTGTATATTCTCTGCCCGCAACCCAGGTTGCTGAGCCCCTCCAGCACTGCCCTGTGACTTATGTTGTCGAAGGCCGCTTTAAGGTCGAGAACTAGCAAGACGTTTTCTCCATATTTTGGGACATTATTAAGCACCTCCTCCTTGATCTGTAGGAGAACGTCTTGTGCTGACAGGTATTTTCGGAATCCAATCATAGTGTGCGGCATGAGTTTGTTATCTTCAAGGTCGGTCTGCAACCTGCGATGAGCAACTCTCTCTTATACTTTTCCCAAGCATAAGTTAACGAAATGGGTCTAAGATTTTCCATGTTGTGAGTCTTTCCGGGCTTCCAAATCATTACCATTTCACATGTCTCCAGTCTTTCGTGATGGTCCCCTGTTCCCAGAGTTGTTGAAAAATTCCGTGAATCTTTTGATTCAATAGTCATCTAGGTTCTTTATCATGGTTTTGATGTTTTCCTTCTCTGGTGTTGTGTTCTTTGTGGCTGACATCACAGCGTGTCTGACTTCCTCTATGTTAAGAGGTTTGTCCAGAGCGGTATTTGCTTCGCCCGTGTATGCTAAGCTGCTATCGGCGTGCGTCGCATTACCGACATACCCCTGCTTGATGTTCTCTAGCATTTCCTGGTCAGTGCCTTGGAATTGGTGCGCGTTCCTTTGGGTGGTACTACGTGCTTAGGATTTTGTCCTGGTTGGGTCTATGAGAGCCCTTAGCAAGGCCCATGTCTTGGCCCAGCCTAGTGTCCACTGCAGCTCGTTTCACTTTTGTCCCAGTCGCGCCTAGAAAGCTCCGTCGCATATTCCTTGGCTTGTCTGTTGATCTCGGCGATCTTAAGCTTGAGCTGCCTGCTGTGCTCTTGCCTTTTCCATCTTCTTAGTAGCCCTCGTCTGACGTCCCAAAGGTGTAAGAGACGTTTATCCACCTCGGGCGTGTTGGTTGTGGGAGCGACCTCTCGGGTTAGTTTTTGCCAGTTTGTGTTGATCCTTGCGACCCAGCTTTCAATGTGCGTGATATCAGCGTCTGCGGAGCTGTGCCCGGGATTTCCTGTAGGCTTCCCAGTTTGTCAGTCTAGCCAGGCCATGTTTATTTTTCTTAATCGGGAGGGTTTACTCTGAGCAGTGCCCACTGCATTTTGCGCATAAATATAGAAACCTTCCTGATTAAAAAAAATTGGCTGTGGTTTATCTCTGGTTAACAATAGTTGAATTGCGAAAGCTCCGTTTCCTCGGCACGTCGTCTACTCAGGCCTTATTCCGACGCTCTCGACAACTCAAACCGGTCTCTTCCGCAGTTGAAGAGTCACCTCGGGACGTATATCCCGACTTCTTCTAGGCGCATCTTCGTTACGACGCTTCTCGAGTCGCGCGGCGCGTTCTTCTGGCGTCTCTTGAGCGCGTTGTCTCTTCCTCGCTTCGTTCAGTCGTTGCGTCTTTTTCGCGCTCTCCATAACGACTGCAATACACTGAGGCGAAGCGTATATTATATATATATATATATATATATATATAATATATATATATATATATATATATATATATATATATATATATATATATATATATATATATATATATATACCCCGCGAGGCGACACCTCCTCTCCCCCTACCCCAGCGGAGCACTCAAGGTAGTTCGTCGGCCACGGCATACGGCTAAAGTGCGCGACGAGCCGAAATGGCTCGCTGGCTGGTGTAGTGTTGCTTTCGCAACAAAACATGTTAAGGTAAGCCCACGAAGGTAAGTATACGCCAAGCGCTTGTATATAGCAAACGGCGCTTCACGCGATTTCCGGCAGTTGCGAGAGTGCCGTCGGCTGCACATACGCGGCTGTGGCGAGGCACAGCGAGTCACGTGGCATGACGCTATAACCAAGCCTCCGCTCCTCCTCGAAGGGCTCGCAGGACTCGGAGTCGGGTAGCGAACGTGCAACTCTATCAACGGCTTCTCACCATGCAGAAAAGCCTGTATGAGATTTCAAACTTCAGAGTCTCCCACGATAGATAGCCGCAACAAGCCAAGGGCTGCCTGCCAGCCTCAAGTTCGCGGGCGCACGACTCCCCGACGGGAGCGTCACGGAATCGCGACGAGTGATGTGTGTGACGGATGCGGTGCAGTGGAAACACTAGAACATCTGCTCCTTCGCTGTTCCGCGTTCGCCGATGCTCGTCGCGATATGCTCGCGGCCTATAGGGCGCAGGGCATACTACCAGACTCCAAGACGCTATTGTAGCCGCAGGGCAGTGCGCGCACTCGAGAGCGAACTTTGGTGAGCCTCTGTGCATTCCTCGAACACACAGGCTTGACGTCCCGTCTGTTCTCCGTCAGGTAGTTACACGCAGTGACCGAACGATCCGCGAGTTCTACCTTGAACGATTAATAACTGGACGCCCCACTCCAGTTGTAACCAACACAGTGCTGTGCGCGTGTGTGATTTAATTCCTCTAAAATGAACGGATCACGCGCACAACCTGGACACATTTCTTATTGTGGAAATAGTTTGTACATATTACTTCTCCCCATATCCTCTCTTCCTGTCCCCTCACCTCTTTCATTTCATTTCTCCATTCTGCCTGCTGTCCTTTATTTCCGCTGCTCCAGCTCAGGTGCTTCAGTATCGATGGCAGATGCCGGGGCTAGCAAAAATCTTTTCCTTCCTTTTTACTATTGTTTTTAATAAAACCACTACCACCACGACTCCCCGTCTTCCCAGGCCTGCGTGCCGGGGGCGGGGAGGGATCGAGGCGCCTTTTTTTCAAGTTTGTTCAATCAAACAAAATGAATACGCTCCTCCTGGTTAGAAGGTCAAATTTCGTAGCCACCTGACGGCCAGCATTGCACAGGAGTAGGGGCTTCGCTCTAAAATTACGCCTAAAAGGGGCACTTAATCTCTGGTTAGGTGTGACAAAGCGAAGCATAGCCGCTTTTCATCGACACCCACGCTGTAGGCACCCATAGTGTGCCACGCATTTTAGTTCGAAAGCACTTTAGCCGCGCTCCTCAGGTCCTAGCGGCGTGTGTCTGAAGCCTCTGAGTAGCAAGTGTTATGGCTCAATGGCGGAGCGAACACCTCGGTAACGCTGCGAGTAGACAGTAGCGTCCACCTACAAAATTTGAGGTAGTTATGCGCCTTTCCTTTTCTCAAAACCAGAGAAGGTGTAGGTTTGGTTTTGACGCGTACGCTGGGTATATAGCCGACATCGCGCAGTGCGTTTCTGGTTGGCCTTCAAGTGAGCCAGAGGTCAAGTGTCGCCATAGGCCTTACAATATGTGGTCCACCATTATGTCGCACCCCTTGACCTTTGACCTTTAGATTCGCCGGTAGTGTGTGGTAGAACAGTCACGTGACAATCGCGTGATGTCGCGCGATGGAATAATAATAATAATAATTGGTTTTTTGGGGAAAGGAAATGGCGCAGTATCTGTCTCATATATCTTTGGACACCTGAACCGCGCCGTAAGGGAAGGGATAAAGGAGGGAGTGAAAGAAGAAAGGAAGAATAGGTGCCGTAGTGGAGGGCTCCGGAATAATTTCGACCACCTGGGGATCTTTAACGAGCACTGACATCGCACAGCACACGGGCGCCTTAGCGTTTTTCCTCCATAAAAACGCAGCCGCCGCGGTCGGGTTCAAACCCGGGAACTCCGGATCAGTAGTCGAGCGCCCTAACCACTGAGCCACCGCGGCGGGGCGCGCGATGGAAGAACTTTATTTTCCACCGATGTAGGAGGCCCCTACTCCCCGCCCCTGGCAAGCAGGCTCAAGGGGTGGTGGCCGGGCCCTTCGCGACGGGCGAAGTTAGTAATTCTTCGCGGCTTCCGTCGCCATGCGGACGACTCGTCGCCATGCGGACGACTTGTTCCTGTTCGGCGGGGACTCGCTTCGAAGCAAGGCCTCCCAGGCATATCTATTTTTAATGCTCTTCCTGACGCCTGGAGAGCCAGGGCATCGCCAGATTATATGATCAAGTGTACCCCTGTCTCCGCAGATATATTACATTCACCATCAGGTCTATCTTCTATTCGCGTGAAGAACAGCCAGACTGGATTCGGGAAATTCCCAGCTTGCAGGCGTCGCCAAGCGACAGCCTCTCTGTTGCTTAAAGTTCGGTCCGGTGGTGGCAAAGACCTTCTTCCAGCTCTATAGTGCTCGATGATTTCAGTGTAGGTGCGCGTTGTCATCCAGCCCCGACAGTCGGGTGGCTCTACGATTACCCTGAAGCAGAGAGCTCGGGCTAACCCGTGTGCCGCCTCGTTGACTGGGACAGATTAGTGTGCGGGGGTCCAGATTATCGTAATTTTCCGGTTCAATTCAGCACTTGCTAAAATTTTGTTTTCGAGACCCTTCCTTTGTAAAAATTTCAGGCAGCCGTATTACCCGCCGCGGTGGCTCAGTGGTTAGGGCGCCCAGTTACTGATCCGGAGTTCCCGGGTTCCAACCCGACTGCGGCGGCAGCGTTTCTGTGGAGGCGAAGCGTAAATTCGTCCGGGTGCTGTGCTATGTCAGTGCACGTTAAAGATCCCCAGATGGGCCGGAGCCCTCCACTGTGGCACCTCTTTATTCCTTTCGCCTTTAACTCCATCCTTTATCCCTTCCCTTACGGCGCGGTTCGGGCGTTCAGCCAGATGTCAGACAAATACTGCGCCATTTCCATTCCGACAAAAAAAAACAATTTTTCCGCTTTGCTATCGATAATTATGATGTTGCTTTCGTTCCAACGCAAGCGAGCCTATTGCGACTGAAAACTGCCGTTGTGACGTCAGTCTGGGAGAAATATATAGGTCGCAGCATTCATTGGGTGACCAACCTCTAGCGATAAACCATTATTTTAACATCCACCTGCCAGGGTGGCATGCAGGGTGGGCGCGCTGCCTATGCAGTGTGCGGAACGCACTCAACGTTACAGACACCAAACCGCGGCTACTTGGCCACACCACAGCTTTCGCTCTCTAGCCAGGTTCAGCGGCAATTAAACCGCAGCTAATTTTCGGGCGGTTGGTTTTAATTAGTAGTTTTCAGGAAACCAAATGGCGCGGTAACTGTCTAGATATCTCAGTGGACACCCGAACCGCGCGGTAACGGAAGGGATAAAGGAGGGAGTGAGAGAATAAAGGAAGAAAGAGGTGCCGTAGTCAAGGGCTCCCGAATAATTTCGACCACCTCGGGATCTGTAACGTGCACTGACATCGCACAGCACACGGGCGTCTTTGCGTTTTGCCTCCATCGAAACGCGGCCGCCGCGGTCGGGTTCGAAGCCGGGTACTCCGGATCAGTAGCCGAGCGCCCTAACGAGGTTTTTAAAAAGCGAAACCTTTTACTGCTCCCCTCCGTAGCTTCGCCGTGTGAGCGAGTTTGACCTTGAACCGAGAAGAAACCACGCTACATCTATGACGTCACTCGGCCGCCGCCGCCGAAACTGAGCGCTCGCCTCTGCCTATAGTCACGTAACAACCATGACGTTCCTCAACTGCAGCTACGCCGGAGCCGTGCGCTCGCTCTGTTGATAGCCTCCGCTGCCTCTCAACCGGTGCCACCGGATTGCAACGGATGATCATGGCGAGACGCCTCGTGATCTGTCTGCGTCTCAGAGGTTGTGGGGACGACAGGCCGAATCCGATTGTCCAGTGGCTATAGCTCGCCGAGAGGCTGCCGCACAGAGACGAAGAGAATAACCAAAGCGAAAGTTTGAAAAACTTTCAAACTTTCGCTTTGGTTACTTAGGTTTAGCTGGGTTGAACCTTTGTCTATTTTTTTCAGTGCCAACAAAACATAGCTGACTCTACCGCCCTTTCCTATACTCCTTATCTAACCTTCGAGCCTGACCCGTCGCGGTGGCTCAGTGGTTAGGGCGCTTGGCTACTGATCCGGAGTTCCCGGGTTCGAACCCGACCGCGGCGGCTGAGTTTTGATGGAGGCGAAACGCTAAGGCGCCCGTGTGCTGTGCGATGTCAGTGCACGTTAAAGATCCCCAGGTGGTCCGAAATTATTCCGGAGCCCTCCACTACGGCACCTCTTTCTTCTTTCACTCCCTCCTTTATCCCTTCCCTTGCTGCGCGGTTCAGGTGTCCGCCGTTATGTGAGACAGATACTGCGCCATTTCCTTTCCCCGAAAAAAAAAACAATTTTCATATTTTTCCTTTTTCGAGCCTGCTCCGCGTCTGTAGGGGAGAGTATACTCTCTTGGTGGCACCCTAGGACGCAGCAAGGAAGAAAAGAAGCAGCCGTAAGCGGGCGCGTGCAGCTCCAGAGGACTGTGCAATTAACCGATCCTGGAGTACCGCGGTGGCTCAGTGGTTAGGGCGCTCGTATACTGAGCCGGAGTTCCTGGGTTCGAACCCGGCCGCGTTTCGATGGAGGCGAAACGCAAAAGGCGCCCGTGTGTTGTGCGATGTCAGTGCATGTTAAATATCCCCAGGTGGTCGAAATTATTCCGGAGCCCTCCACTACGGCACCTCTTTCTTCCTTCACTCCCTCCTTTATCCCTTCCCCTTACGTCTCGGTTCAGGTGTCCGCCGATATGTGAGACAGTGAAACAAGAAAGAGGTTCAACCCGGCTGAACCTATAGTAGACGAGCAACAGTAAAGCCAGTGGTATTTATAGCAAAGAATGGTGTGACGTCATTTCCTATGTCATCGCATGACGTCACATCAGGCGATGCAAATTTCAGCTCTAAAGAATAAGGATGAAAGGTCAGAAGTAGAAGGTCAAGTGACCACTGGTCATCGATCACGCGGCTGCTGGTCATGTAGCTATGACCATACCATATACTTAGTCCAAGGTTCGACGGAACACCGTCTGGTCAGGGCGAAGCATGATTTATTCACAAATGAAAATTGGGTCACTGACCAAGTCGAAAGATGAAAAATGACGTTTCGGGTCCCACACGAGGAGCACAACAGCTGACAAAAAAGATAAAACGTGCTGCGATTCCCTACGTGCGTCAGATCAGCGAGGCCCTTTCTAGGATTTTCCGTAAACACGAAGTGCACATTGCACACGTGCCAACTAGCAAACTGCGAGCCGATGTGGTCAACGTGAAGGTCCCGCTACCACGTGCCAAGTTCCCTGGCGTTGTTTATAGGGTCCCTTGCAGCGACTGCCCCTCCGTCTACATTGGGGAAACCGGGAACTTCCAGCGGCGCATGAAGGAGCACCAGGGCGACGTCAGAAACAAGCGCGCCGCAAAAAATGCAGTTGCAGAGCACGTGCTGTCCACTGGCCACGAGATTGGCTGGGATGAGGTGGAAATCTTGGCGACGGAAAGAAACCTATCTGCAAGACTTCATCTAGAATTCCTAATCATCCAGACAACGGCCAACACGCTAAACAAGAATCAGGGCACGCTACATCCTATCTACGTGAAAAGATTGCAGAAGATTGTGAAGCGTATATAACCTTTCCTTCTTCTGTGACAGCCTCATTGTGAACAAGGGCCCCGTATGGGACCCGAAACGTCATTTTTCATCTTTCGACTTGGTCAGTGACCCAATTTTCATTTGTGAATAAATCATACCATATATACTATCATATCGTATAAAGAAAGAGCGAGGAGAGTGAAGTTCCTCAAAAGAAAGTCAGACCAGTGGTGGTTCCGTACTCCCACAATGGGGCTCATAGTCTGAAGAATGTTGCTGTGAATTACTAAGTTCCTGTTGTCTTCTCTGCACCCAGAAAACTTACCTCGATGTGTCGAAAGATTGAGGCTGATAATGCCAAGGTAACAGAATGCGAAACAAAGCATGGAAACCCATTTGCGAAATGTGCTGAGGGGTAGTCTATAGCATTCCGCTGAGGTGTGAAAAGGTGGACATCGGCCAGAAATGAAAGGCCGATGTGTTAACGAACGTCCAATGGAGTACAAATGTTCGCTAGGAAAGGGTACCGCGGTCACATATACCGCATCATTGCAAGGGCGGTGGTAAAGAAGAGCAGATAATTTGTGAAGCGAAGCTCCAAAATACTAAGAAATTATGCAGAAGCAAAGATAAGACTGCCCGTGAATTGCTGAAGTCCATTGGATTAGAAAAAGCAGGAGTTCCTGCGTTAGCACCCCATCGTTTGTCGCTCATCAGAGCGAAAGTGTGTTTTTAGATAAGCTTCAAAAGAGTTTATTCATTTTTGTACCCTTCATTGCATTATTGTTGTCCTCACACGTTTCATATACCTATTTTGTATTGTTTTTTTATCGCCCCTTCTGCCACACCTTCCTCTTAGCTATATAACAAGCCGCACCTGCATTCAATAAACAGTTGCAAGTAGGGCGTGTTTCGTGTTATTCTTTTTCCGGTAGTTTCCAGAAAGAAAGAAAAGGAAAGTACACAGGCCTGCTCACTGACTCAAGACGAGCCACAATCGCTACCACGTGCAGATAGCAGGAGAGTTGAAAGGTCGGATAGAAAGACAGGATAGTAAAGACGCGCTAAAGGCAAGGCCGATCCCGGAGGTAGTGCAATACCGGGCCAACCGGTGGCGGGAGTGAAGCATCCTTCAAACTCTCCGCCACATTTTGAAAAATAAGTCCAATTGGACCCGTAACAGATACTCTACGGGGTCCGGACATTTATATCCCGTGTGCTGTCTTTTGTGCGCTTCATCTATGTACTTAAGCAGATTGAACAAGCAGAGGTCTGGGCAGAGTTGGGCCGCCTGAAAAGCAATAAAATCAGCAGCCGGCCCTGACGGTGTAAGCAATAAGATGCTGCGAAACTCAATCACCGAGCTCACTAATTACATGCACTTAGAGTGGTGGGAGCGAGAACAACTCCCAGAGATATGTAAAACAGCTCGAATTGTAATAATTTTAAAACCAGGAAAGAAATTACAACTACAAAAACCTGAGGCCCATCTCCTTAACATCCTGTGTGGAGAAGCTCATGGAGCATGTAATATAGAAAACACTTAGGAAACACACGGAAAAAAAGGGGATTGCATCCCAACACCGGAATAGGCTCCAGACCAGGCTTACCCACGCAGGATGTTATGCTAAAAATGAAACACTAAATAGAAGCCGAGACAAAAGACACCAGAGCAGTCCTTGGATTGGACTTGACAAAACCGTTCGATAATGTCAAACATACATGAAAACTTATCAACATGCTAAGTTTTGCCCTCTTAATGAATACAGTTATGCAGAGAGAAAAGAAAGAATTTATTAACCTGCCTCGCTAGTGCGAAAATGCTCCGATGAGCCTTCGAGGTGATGCTGAAGCTCTACCAATGAGGTGTCCCACTCTTGCTTCTCAGAGAAAAACGTGTGCATATTTTTTTTTTTAGTCACGGTTCGAGTTCATCAACTGTACATCCAAAGCGCAGTTCTGCGTAATGCAGAGTTGTGGTAGAATCAACAAAACAGAAAGAAGCCGCTTAATTTTCACTTCAGTGCATATACCTGCCTGGGATTTTTCACGAAATGCATACAATGAGTTCGTCATCCTCTTTTAGACGCCCCCAAGAAAATATGCCCGTCACGTGTTTATTCTCAGCTGAATAAAGGGGCACTGGCTGCCGAAAGCATGCCGCCTTTATTTGCTTTGTTTTTCACTACTGAAACTTCGTTTATATCGAGAGCGCGCAGCATGCCTATACTTGCATGCAAGGCGCAGGTTGTGCCCATGGCTCTGGGGTAGAGCGGTTGGTTACTGGACCGTGCTTTTTGGGCGCGCGAACCAATTTTCATACCACTGTTGATAAACGTATGTTAATGGCCGTGGGTGATTTATATATCGGCTATCGCCATAAAAGTTCTCACGAGTGTAAGCTGTCTCACATGGTAAGCAGACCGAAAATCATCCAGAAGAAGAACGCGCAACTTAATTGCTATCGATCGAGCGACTGTGACAGTGTACACATATCTTAACCTTTGGGCTGAGGCTCACTGCGCACTATATATATGGCTGTCATCAATTTCACACAAAAAAGTCACTGATAAGTAAAAAGTCGCGAAGTGCTCTCGTGCGCAGTCCGTACCAAATAGCTGGCATTAAGAAGCGTCAAAGACATGGTGCACGCCCCGTCTCGTGTACGGGCCGCACCCGGCGGGCGTGAGCATACTGCGAAGCTCGTGCGAGTGGCGCAAGCAGCTAGCTTTCTTGCGGTTCTGTCACAACAGTATGCTGCGAACTCCTAACAGCGCTTAGATTTTTCGATACACTGAATCTAGGCGCGCACGATGCAGCAAAACAAATACTTAGACGCAGGATTAGTTCGTCAATTGCAGGCGAAAACAAAATTTAACAAAAAAAATGTAAAATTGGGACCGGTTTGCTTCTAGGAGGCATAGTTTTCGTATGCGATAGGCGCGCATAATCTACAGAACAAATTACTGTTTCATTACGAAACTTTGCTTACCAAGATCACCAATCCTGCTGTGGCTGCTGGGGCTATGATCACAGTAGTCACATCGAATACTCTCCTGGGCCATGTCTGAGGAGCGTATACCGCCATTTAGTAGCTCGCAGTCGCATTGCTGCTCATTGCAGCGGCCCCAGAAAGCGTTACAATGTCTACACTTGACGTGCATCGCAAGAGCACAGCGTCCAACATGAACAACACACGCGCAACGGTTAGGCAGTGGGGTGACGTTTCAAACGAACCAATTGCGAGCTGAAGCTGGAGTTTGCTCGGCGGCGCTAGCGCTGGATTTCTCCCCTCCGCCAGCGGAACAGGCGCAGCGCGTCCTCCTCGCCGAATGATCATCGCTCGCCCTCTTTTTTGTTAAGAATGCAAAACTTAAACGTGTACAACGCACACTCGGTCAGCCATAGAAGTCACCGCTTAAGGTATACAGGTCAGCTATATCCTTATTAATGAGGAATCCCACACCTAGTTCTACAGTATTAACGAGAGGGTAACAGCTATAGTAATTAGGCTGAATAGGAGGTACAAGCTGAAAGTGGTGCAGGCCTACGCACCCACATCCAGCCATGATGACCAGACCGTTGAAAGTTTCTATGAGGACGTAGAATCAGCAATGAATAAAGTAAAATCGCAGTACACTGTACTGATGGGCGACTTCAATGCGAAGGTGGGCAAGAAGCAGGCTGACGACCACGCGGTAGGTGACTATGGGATAGGCTCTAGAAATAGCAGGGGAGAGCTATTAGTCGAATTCGCGGATAGAACTAATTTACGGATCATGAATACCTTCTTCCGCAAACGAGAAAACAGGAAGTGGACCTGGAAGAGCCCCAATGGTGAGATTAAAAATGAAATCGACTTCATACTATGCGCTAAACCTAGCATCATTCAGGATGTGGCCGTCCTCGGAAAGGTGCGTTGTAGCGACCACAGAATGGTAAGGTCTAGAATTAGCTTAGACTTGAAGAGGGAACGGAAGAAGCTAGTGAAGAAGAAGACCATTAACGAGTTAGCCGTAAGAGGGAAAGCACAGGAGTTTAGGATAGCGCTGCAAAACAGATATTCGGCTCTAACTGAGGAAGATGAACTTGATGTTCATTCAATGCACGATAATCTGACATCAATAATTACGGAGTGCGCAGTAGAAGTAGGCGGTAGGACAGTTCGAAAGGATACCGGGAAGCTATCTCAGGTGACGAAAGATCTGATTAAGAAGCGCCAAAACATGAAGGCATCTAACCCTACGGATAGAATAGAACTAACGAAGCTATCAAAGTTAATAAATAAGCGCAAGGTAGCCGACATAAGGAAGTTTAATATGGAGAGAATCGAGCATGCTATAAAGAACGGAGGTAGCCTAAAAACAGTGAAGAGGAAACTAGGCATAGGTAAAAAACCAGATGTATGCATTAAGAGACAAGCAGGGCAATGTCATTAGCAATATGGATAAGATAGTTAACGTAGCCGAAGAGTTCTACAGAGACCTGTACAGTAACCAATGTAATCAGAGCGCTAATGAGAAATACAGCAGTGCACAGCAATGCGTCATCCCGCCAGTAACGAAAGATGAAGTAAAGAAAGCCTTAGAAGCAATGAAAAGGGGAAAAGCAGTTGGGGAGGATCCGGTAACAGCAGATCTGTTAAAGGATGGAGGGGACATCGTGCTAGAAAAACTAGCCACCCTGTATACGCAATGCCTTATGACCACGACTGTACCAGAAGCTTGGAAGAATGCAAACATTATCTTAATTCATAAGAAGGGAGACGCCAAGGACTTGAAAAATTACAGGCCGATCAGCTTACTATCCGTTGCCTACAAAGTATTTACTAAGGTAATCGCTAATAGAGTCAGGGCAACGTTAGACTTTAATCAACCAAATGATCAAGCAGGCTTTCGTAAAGGATATTCCACAATAGATCATATTCACACTATATATCAGGTGATAGAGAAAGGCGCAGAATATAACCAACCTCTATATATAGCTTTCATTGATTACGAGAAAGCATTCGACTCAGTGGAAACCTCAGCAGTCATACAGGCATTGCGCAATCAGGGGGTAGAAGAGCCTTATGTCAAAATACTGGAAGATATATATAGCAACTGCACAGCTACTATAGTCCGCCATAAAGTCAGCAATAAAATTCCAATAAGGAAGGGCGTCAGGCAAGGAGACACGATCTCGCCAATGCTGTTCACCGCATGTTTACAGGAGGTATTTCGAGGCCTGAATTGGGAAAAGTTGGGAATAAGAATAAATGGAGAATACCTAAATAATCTGCGATTTGCTGATGGCATTGCCTTGCTGAGTCACTCAGGAGTTGAACT
This sequence comes from Amblyomma americanum, assembly GCA_030143305.2. Lineage (NCBI taxonomy): Eukaryota > Metazoa > Arthropoda > Arachnida > Ixodida > Ixodidae > Amblyomma > Amblyomma americanum. Next base: position 21,808 of record JARKHS020011871.1, read on the forward strand.
GCAAATCATGATCAATGAGTTAGACAGGCAGAGCAGATCGATGGGTCTAAAAATTAACATGCAGAAAACCAAAGTAATGTTCAACAGCCTAGCAAGGGAACAACAGTTCACAATTGGCAGCGAGAGCCTAAAAATTGTGACGGAATACGTCTACTTAGGGCAGGTAGTGACAGCTGATCCGGATCATGAGAGGGAGATAACTATAAGGATAAGAATGGGGTGGAGCGCATATGGCAAATTCTCGCAGATCATGAGTGGCAGTTTACCAATTTCCCTCAAGAGGAAAGTGTTAAACAGCATAATCTTACCGGCACTCACCTACGGGGCAGAAACGTGGAGGCTAACGAAAAGAGTTCAGCTTAAGTTAAGGACAACGCAGCGAGCCATGGAAAGAAAAATGATAGGTGTAACGTTAAGAGATCGGAAGCGGGCAGAGTGGGTGAGGGAACAAACACGGGTTAATGACATCCTAGCCGAAATCAAGAGAAAGAAATGTGCTTGGGCAGGGCATGTAATGCGAAGGCAAGATAACCGCTGGTCCTTAAGGGTAACGGAGTGGGTTCCAAGAGAAAGTAAGCGTAGCAGGGGGCGGCAGAAGGTTAGGTGGGCGGATGAGATTAAGAAGTTTGCAGGCAAAAGGTGGATGCAGCTGGCAAAGGATAGGGTTAATTGGAGAGACATGGGAGAGGCCTTTGCCCTGCAGTGGGTGTAGTAAGGCTGATGATGAAGGTATACAGGAGCTTCATATCTTTAAATTTAAGTTGTGACCTCTGTGAACGAGTATATTGCCGCGAATCTTTTTAGTGTTTGTTCATTCTTCAAAGCTGCCGGCACGCCGCTTTATCGCTTTATAACCTCGGTGACCTTGTCGTGGCGCTTTCCACTGCGGAAAACAGACGGCGCCACTGCCGCCCTTCAGCGAAAAAACGTCGTCTGCGGATTTTGGTTCGCCGATCTCCACGTAGACAATTACGTTGTCGCATCATGCACGGCTTAACTCAGGAAGTACCGTTGTAAAACTTGCTACGATTCAAAAGTTACCATAATACGCAAGCTCTGTGTGCAGTTTCACCGCAAATAAGCCAGCGGCTGAGGCGGGGAAATTTTTGAAAGTCTTCACGATAAAAACACACAATACTATATATACAGTATTGTGCGTTTTTATCGCTGACACTTTCAAAAATTTCCCCGCCTCAACCGCTGGCTCGTTTGCGGTGGAACTGCACACAGAGCTTGCGTATTACGGTAACTTTTGTATCGTAGCAAGTTTGACAATGGTACTTACTTAGTTCAGGCGCACATGATGCGAAAACGTAAGCGTCTACGAGAGATCGGCGAGCCAAAACCCGCAGACGACGCTTTTTCGCTGAGAACCGGCAGTGGCGCCATCTGTTTTGGGCAGTGGAAAGCGTCACGACAAGGCCGCCAAGGCGAGCATTGCAAACAATATTCTTTAAAAGGTAAAGCCTCGTTAAATCATTTGTTCTGATATTTTTCCGCTTAATTAGTCGAAAATGTTTTAAGCGCTTCAGTAGAAGCAGACGAAACGACAGGAACGGCCTATTCAAACGGCCCGCGCTCCTTGCAACGCTCTCCTCGACGGCCTTGTCGTGACGCTTTGCGCTACCGCAAACAGATGGCGCCAATGCCGCCCTTCAGCGAAAAAGCGTCGTCTGCGGGTTTTGGTTGCCGATCTCTACGTAGACGATTATGTTTTCGCATCATGCACGGCTCAACTAAGTAAGTACCGTTGTCAAACTTCCTACGATAGAAAAGTTACCATAATACGCAAGCTCTGTGTGCAGTTTCACCGCAAACGAGCCAGCGTTTGAGGCGGGGAAATTTTTGAAAGTGTCAGCGATAAAAACGCACAATACTGTATATATATATACGCTGCAAGAAAAACAAGCAAGAAAAGTTTTGCTTTCTTTCTAGTCTTCTATTGTTTCATTGGTGATAGTTAATTCTGCTTGCTATAATGCCACGCTCAATGCAGCTGCCTTATGCGCGGCATTTTAGCAGGCATAATTAACTATCACCACGAAATAATGGTAGACTAGAAGCTGCTTTACGCGCGGCATCTTAGCAGGCAGAATTAGCTATCGCCAAGAAATAATGGAGGACTAGAAATAAAGCAAACTATTCCTTTGCTGCTTTGTGCGCGGGAAGACGATGGCGGCGCGATAGCGCGCTGCTGCACGATGGCCCGAAAGCTGACGCGCCTTCAAGTGCAGCCGACTGCCGCGCCTCCGCACCTTTCTACAGTTCGAGGCCCCGCCGGTGGGAATGCGACATCCAGCCACCTAGTGGAAATCATGAGGATCAGTGACCGAAATTGATTCAATTCTTGTCGCCAGAGGACGTCACGAAAACAAACATTTGTAACCTTTGTACTTTGATACAACAGCAGATATTGCACGAGAAGAGCACAAAGAACTGTTAACAAAGGCACAAAAAGCGAAAATTTTTTCCGACAACATCCATTTGACTCCGAAATGCGATGTCCAGCCACCTAGTGGAGGTCGCAGAGATCAGCGACCGTAATTGATTCAATTCTTGTCGCCAGAGAACGCCACGGAAGCAATCAACATTTGTAATTTTTATACTTCTTAGCCGAGAACACGTGTTAGTTTGTATGTGCTGTTTGGCAGTGCTTTATTTACGCCGTATGTGCTCGAGCCGCCGTTGCTAAGCTCAGAGACAATGGCAAAAGGCAGAAGAAGTAAGAAGGCGCCGACTTCGTCGGAAAAACTTCAGGAAAGCGCCAGTGCCGAAAACGGAGAAAAGTGCACGCCATCGTCACCTAGCCAGGAAGCAGTAGCGAAAGGCAAGGAAATTCAAGATTTGGACTCCGAAATTGCGACAGATGTCGTCAAAGAAAGAAGTTCGAATGCGTCCAAAGAATCTGAGGACGTGGCGAAATCCAAGAAGCGGCAAGATTCCGTCTCTGATGTAAAGAAGAATGCGTCGCTCGTCATCGAAGACCGAAAAAACTCAAACCTCCTGATCGACATCGTCGGTTCCTTGTCTTCCAAGTCTGACGACGTCGTCATCGCGGGTGCCCAAGCCGCTAACAAGGTGTTCTGCCACTTTCTCAAGACCAGCGCGGCGTTGTACGAGAGTGACAGCCTCGCCGGAAAGCCCGCCGAATCTGAAAGCCCGTTAGAGAAGTACCATGCCTGGCTCCGGGACCGCTACGCCGACGCCTGGCGTCACATCGTCGCGATGCTATCGGGCAAGTCCTCCAGTCGCAAACAGAGCCTGGCGCTCCAGGTAGCCATGAAATGGATCGAACTGGAGACTGTGTACCGTAAGCAGGGAGAACACCACGTGCCCATCAACAAGCTGGGGACCGTCGTGGAGACGCTGCTGGACCCCGAACACGACATGAAGAGCATCATCTCAAAGTTCAGCCAGTACCTCGACCTGGCCGACGTCAAAACCTACACGCTCAAGGCTTTGGGAAGGATAGCGCGAACTTGGAGGGTGAACCCTCAAGCACCGGCGGAAATGAAAGGCGATGGGGAAGAACCGGCGTCGCAGAAGAAGCCGGAACTGACCGATCGGTACTTGACGAATGTCTATCACCTTCTGCTCGGCTTCGACATGGCGGCGGAACCACCAAAAGCCGGAGAGCCGATTGCCGTCTTGGGAGGTGACAGCATGCGATATGTCATCGACCGCGAGCAAGAGGTGAAGCGCCTATCGACTGTGTGGATCACTTTCTTACGCCAGAAGCTGCCTTTTCGGCTGTACCGTGAGTTGCTGATCATGCTGCCAGAAAAAGTGGTCCCATACCTGCACAACCCTCTTCTAGTCACCGACTTCTTCATAGAGTCGTACAACCGTGGCGGTTCCCACAGTCTAATGGCTCTGAATGGACTCTTCGTGCTAATCCACCGGTATCATTTGGACTACCCGAACTTCTACGAGAAGCTGTATGCCCTCCTGGAACCAGACGTCTTCTACCAGAAGTACCGGGCCCGTTTCTTCTTCCTCACAGACTTGTTCCTCTCGTCCACCCATCTTCCTGCCTACCTGGTCGCCTCCTTCGCCAAGAAGCTGGCGCGCATGGCCCTATCGGCACCCCCTTATGCCCTTCTGTACATGATACCATTCATTGGCAACCTCCTGATAAGGCATCGCAGCCTTAGCACAATGATCAATGACCCTTCAGACCAGGATGCTTCCACTGATCCTTTTGACGTGGAGCAGGCAAACCCAAGCAAGTCGCAGGCTGCCGACAGTTCCTTGTGGGAGCTGAAGACACTACAGAGCCACTGGCACCCGACAGTAGCCAAGAAGGCCAAGTTCATTGACGACAACTTGCCTCGCATGGAGTGGGACTTCTCAGAGCGACTCGAGGAGGGCTACGCAGAGATGATGAAGCGTTCCAAGGCAGCCAAGCACAAAGAGGCACCCACAAACTTCCACAAAGTGGAAGGGCTCTTGAAGCAGAAAGAAGAATTGCTGAGTGAACTGTGGACTTTAGAGTGATCGGGCTTGACACGTTTCTCGGCTTTCGCCTTAGGGCAACTCTTGTAAAGTAATAAAGTGCCGCTAGGTCTTCGGGTTTCCTACCATCTGCATTTGGGTTCTTTATCCTCTTGTCCTTTTCCTTTTTGGCGGCTGTTACATGCAGCTCAGGTGTTAAAAGGGCTGCCAAGGTGATGTTGATTCCTAACTCAATACAGTGCTTACGGGTTACGACACCTTCATGCAAGTCCTCCGTGTTGCTGCTAGAGCGCCCGTGTAATCTCGTGTTGTGTACCAGCACAAGATGGTGGCTGGAAATACAAGGCTGCAGTGTATAAATAAATAAACTATAGGGAGCCTATAATTTGCAATACTTGGCAAGACTAGCCTCTGCATTTTTCGAACGTGTGTTATTGTTGCAATCGTTCTGCCATGTTATTTTCGGAGGGTACATCACCCCCCCCCTTGTAAACTTGGCCATTCCCGACAGCGTGCCATGGCATTTGTCTTGCAACATGCATCTTTGCAGGACTGCGTAAGCTGCCAAAGTGTCTGACTGTAAACCTGTTGTTTCATGCAAGCTTAGGAATGTCATGTAGATATTTTCAGTACATGATAGCAGTGACTGTCTTTTGAAAACTTTTTGAAGGAAGTATGCAAACATAGCAAGGGCAGCCAAGTTTTCCTCAGTTTCATTAAGTTGTCTTTACATTTATTCTTTACATTATTAACCGTCAATTTGATGTGTTCGTAGGATCTTTTGACCGTCTCATCATTTCTGAATGTTGCTGCATAAGCTTGACACTGTATTCCGACTTTTTCCTTTTCCTAGATTATTTGTAAAGACAGCCACCTCTCCTCAAAGCTGGAAAACTTGACAGTGTTGCTGAATTTTTGCACATGTAGGACAGCACGCAATGTTCTATTCTCTCTAGTATTCATTTCCATACGCTCAAGACGTGGAGGAATAAAACACGTAAAACTGATAGCAGCTTCTTTAAATTTAGTATGGTCAGAGACGGAGGCCAGGAGGTGGTAACATTCATTTGAAGTGTAGAGAACTGACCCATGTGACTACTCTTCTGACATGATGGCGTGCCTTTCAGAAAGGGATCAGTGCAATGTGCGACGACAGCTTGAGATATGAATGCTCCTTTAGAAATGATTACAGTAACAAATTCGATTAAACAAAGTTGGATGAAAGGCATAAAGAAAGGTCAAGCAGCTTTAAACTTTTTTTGCATTGCAAATATGCTGGGACTCTAAAAGAACATTAAAAGTACGAATGAATGATCCTGATTTTTTACAGAGAACACAGAAAAAGTGAGCATAGTCGTGATTCGGTCTTGTCATTGCTTTGTAAAGCCGCAGATAAGAATAAAAAAAAACTGCAAAGAACCCAGCATGCATTTGGCATTTTTAGAAAGGCATTCCAGATGTTTCATGATGAATTCCAACGTGGGCCCCCGTACTGCTGCATGTGCTCGCTCCTTTGCACAGTTCATGTATCATCGGTCTTTCCCATCTCCTTGAACCCTAGCTCTTCAAACAACACAACTAGACTAGCCACATTTGATAACATTCATTTGTTAAACATTGCCAAAGTTTCCAGTAACAGCCATTACAATTACAGCTGTTTGAGGCTATAGTCAGTACCAAGACGTCCTGAACTTTTGAGCAAAGAGCAACTGTATAGTTTATTTGTGAAATGCATGAGACAGAAGGAATGCCTTTTGTGAATAAACCCTTGAATTGAACCATCCCAGATTTGAGGTGGAACTGCTTCATTGCACCCATCTATTTCCCGGTGCGGCCACCTTGAAGGGGCGCTGAGGACAGCTCAATCCAATTGTTCTCAGTAAAAATCAATTCTAGGCTCTTCTTAGCTATATGTTGACATTTGTTATGCGGGAAAACGTGCACTTATCGCTAAGAAAACCGTTATTTAATATTTCCCCGCCACTTTATTCAAACTCTTGTCGTCCACGTCAAAAAGGACTTCGTGTTCACCATTTCGGAGTGGATGGCAGGGCAGCCTAGCCTCGGGAATCCATGCTCAAAAAATGTGTGGATACGCTGAAGTTTACTTGCAAAATCGAGCAGTGATGACAACATGTGTTTTGTTTTTTTTTTTCGTCTTTTCTAACTGATGAAAATCTTAAGTTTCTAGGGAAAGCAGTAACTTTGAGCTTAGAATGCTATGATCTAGCAGTGCAGGTCAGCTTCAATTTGTCCTTAGTGTGCCTACGCCAATTTCAGTGCCAACGGCATAGTAGGAAGTAGTGGTGGTCATTTCCCTGTAAATGCATTACATTTTTTTTGCCACATGGTTTCATATTAAAACGTTGGCCACGATAGAAGAGCCATGCCCGTTAATTAAACAGTCCAGTGGTGACAGGCTTTCACAGCTTTGCTCGGTGCATGAGCTTCCAAAACCATGATGGTTTTGCAAGCAATCGCGAACCCGGTTGCAAAGCATTGGTAATGCTAAAAGCCAAATGCAGAAAAATTGGTGCTAGCAGCAACAATACGACAGCTGTACAACAACGCAGAGTTCTTCTGACATGCAGGCATAGACACAGTATATACTGCACGCAAAGCAAAGAACAGGCATGCTGCTGCATTTGGTTTTGTAAAATACAACTATATACCACAGACTGGGCCTAGAATGGACAGTCTGTAGACACAAGGTACTAATGGAGACGAAAGTCTCTGCAGCCAGTTATTTGGCAACTATTCTTTCCATATATGGTACTTTTGCTTGCTAATCAGTGGTCAACTGGCAACTGACATCACTTGTTCAGGTGTAAGTCATGATGTCACAAGTCAACTATCAGTGGTAAATAGTAAAACGATAGTCATAAAGCACAGCCCCATGACATGCGAGTGGCAGCCAAACTACGTAGCTACGTCTGGCTGATGGGTTGAGGTCACAACAGTGGAAGTGCCAGTCAGACTTGCCTGCTTTCATGTGCGGTAGAGTAATCATTGGCACGCATTACACCTATATACATACCTGGATCACCTGCCATGCACACAAATTTATGTCCCCAATAGTATATCAGTGTTGCATCGTCTGAACAGCTCGTGGTGAGGTAATCCGGTGAGTCTTTTTTACCGAGAGTGCGTATATAAACGAAGCTTCCTTTCCATGGCATCTGTAGTGTGTAGCAAGTAAACAGCAGCAGGTGCTACAGATGCTGCCAGTGAAGCATGGTAATGAGTTACCACATTTACCAACTCTCATCATCATCATCCTGGCTACACCCACTGCAGGGCAAAGGCCTCTCCCATGTCTCTCCAATTAACCCTGTCCTTTGCCAGCTGCGAACACCCTGTCACAGCAAACTCCTTAATCTCATCTGTCCACCTAACTTTCTGCCGACCCCTGATACACTTGCCTTCTCTTGGAATACAAGCTGTTACCCTCAGGGAACAGCGGTTATCTTGCCTTCTGCATTACATGCCCTGCCCAAGCCCATTTCTTCCTTTTGACCCCGACCCACTTAGCCCAGCCCTCTTCTTGTCTCTTCACCCTTTCAGGCCCAGTGATTCCAATTGAAGTCATAAAATTTAGGGGCCACCAGTCTTGAATTGAGCGAGAAAGTTGTACTGTTTTTGCAGTAGTTCCGCAATTTAGCAATTTATCAACACATGTTAGCAGCCTTTCACCTGACTAGCATGTGCTAGTCGGTAGGAGGAGGATATAGAAACTGCGTACGCTTTGCTGTCGCCATCCCCTGGTGCCACGTCTTCCCTTGTAACATGTAGAAGAAAACCATTTTTGTTTGTCTCTAACCGTGTGGAAAGATAAGCTTCATGTTACTCCTTAAAAATAAATTATTTTCAGCTCAACACATTTACAAGTGCTAAAATTATTTCGCAAATAATAATAATTCCAAATGGAATCACTTGACCCTGGAGGCCCTATTGTAGAATAATCAGGGCGGAAATATTGCCTCTTCCGCAGTCTATAGTAACAATAGATGTTTTTTCCAAAGATGATACGTACATTCAGTGCAAGCGCTTTTCATACTGAAAGGAAGAAGTTTCAAGAGCGGCCCACCAGACTTGTTGAGGTGTCGATTTTAAAACTGCAGGACGAGTGGTAACGCAACTACACTGAAGATTGAAAGCCATACAACTTTCAACCTCCGAAAACCCGACCAACTTGGCTAACATTTCGTGTTGTGCAACCAAAATAGTCACCACAGAAAAATCCTTTTTGTGGAAGCAGAACGATACTGCTGAACAAGGCAGAAATCGTGAATAGAAGCCCCCACTGAAACAAGCACCTTCACCATACGAATCCTTCAAACGCTTCTACATCGATTCAATCTTTGAGATTCTTGCATTACAGATTTTTAGTCCCTGCAGTAAGTAGATGCTGCGAGCTCGAGGCTGGAAATCTCGATACTGGCAGCGTGGTTGCCCTGCCTCTTACACGGCATGTCTCAAAAGAACTCGTGCTTGTCTTCAACCAACTCAAGAATTCTGCTTACATAGGACCGCACACAGTGAGAAAATAACAACAGAAGTACAAACCGAGAGTCATGTCACTGTCGCGCATTCGTCGTAAGAACTGTGGCATGAGTTTCAAAGCAGATGATATTTAACTTTTAAAAGAAGACATAAAAACAAAACATTTCAAGCCCCTCTAAGGCCCAATGATTCCATGCACAAAAAACATGCACAAAAACTTTGAGAACAGACGAGACTTTGGCTTTCTGATGTCTTCGAAGTATCCTCCTCCTACACATGCTAGTTTCTGGATATTGATTTTTTTCTATTGAACAGTTTTAATTTGGTCGGAAAGAGTTAACATTACACTTGTCATTTTCCTTTCCACAGCCCCCTACATTGTCCTAAAGTTACTCTTTTCGGTAACCTCCACGTTTCCTACCCATAGGAGTGTGCCGGCAAGATACAGCTGTTATATACTTTCCCACTGAGGGATATTGGAACTTCAGCAAGGCGGAAATTTGGGAGAGTTTGTTGCACTGTGAGTAAAAATGATATTGGAACTCCCATTTATGATCCGAAAGAACTTACCACATGCGCTACAACCCATTCGTATTCTTCTTGGTAATGCTTTCATCGGTAATGCTTTGAAATTCATCCCCTGGGTGACTTAGCAAGGCAATGTCATCAGCAAATCGCAGATTACTAAAGTGTTCTCCATTAACTCTTGTCCCCAGCTGTTCCCAATCCAAGCCTCTGTATACCTCCTGTAAACAGCAGACAAGATAGTGTCTGTTAAAAACACCAAAGCTACAAAACAGGTGCCAGCAAGAATTGGCCAACACCCTTTTTTACTGTAATTTTATTGCTTACTTTATGGAGGACTATGGTGGCTATGAAGCGATTATAACCTATAACTATAACCTACAAGAAAACTTGTAACCACTGCTCGACACTAGCAAATACAGGTACCATCTGTCACAAAAAGTAGAAGCCACCAGTAACTTGGCTGGAGCGGCTTGGTGACCTTTATTTACTAGCTAGACACAGCAACTTTGTTCCCACACATTACTCAACTAAAAACAATTTGTTGACACGCTAGCAACATTATGTGCTTTTCAAATTTCAATCCCAGCACGATGTAACGTGATGTACGCTCTATCTAATGCAACACTCCACAGACATACGGAGTCGAGTCTCTGGACACAGAAAGCATCGTGGTGCTGAATCCATCACCTTTATCTGGCAAATAATCGATGAGAAAATGCAGATATAAAATTCTTTATTTCTGTAATTCTTGCACACCCACAGACAGGAGTTTGAGAAAACTTCACGAAGGTCAACTTTGGCGGAATGTTAAAAGGTCCGTGGTTGTTTGCAACGGCATTGATGGCAGTGGAGAAAAAGTAGCTAACGGCAGTCGACACAGCCTCTCGTTTGCTACCGGTGTCAGGTGGATCTGCTTCGTTTCTGGCTAAGCATGGCTTGGCTTGCAGATTACAAGCCATCCTGCAGCTTTTGTTTTGAAGCTCTTGTTTTGTTTTGTTTTGTTTTGTTTTGTAGCTTTGGTGTTAAAAACACCAAAGCTACAAAACAGGTGCCCGCAAGAATTGGCCAATATCAATACTGGTGACCTAATGTTCAAAGGCCAGCAGGTGATGACAATGGCGCTAACAGCGGTGAAAGATGGCTCGGGAGATGAACATGACAGTCTGTTGTCTAGTGTACACTTTGTTGTCAGGTGCGCCTCCCTCGCTTCCGGCTTGGTGCAGCTTGGCTTGTGGACACCCAGCCACCATCCTGTGGCTGGGCAACGAGATTGTACAAGTTTTGCGTCTCTGCATCCAACTGCTCCCTGAACTCGCGTCGCATTCTCTCGAGTACCTGCAACGATCAAGGGAGAAAGACTATAAGGTCACTAACTATGCGTGACCAAGCTTTTGAAACTGACATCTTCTAAACAATTGCCATGGAAACAACAAAAGCGGCCGTTGATAAACGAAGTGTACAATACCAGCCCTCCCTTCATTACAAATCTGCTAGATGCTGCTATAGCAAATTTTTTGATAGATTAATTCATGCAACGATATTTAAGTTCCCGATTCTAGCAAATATTCGAAAAAAGCAGCTGCAAAGGCCATTGTCCCTGCAGCTGCTACGAACCAGGCTTAGCAGGAGGATTGCAATTCCAAATGTGAAAATGTTTTCTTTTCTTAATTTCTTTGATACAACACAGCTGCCCTTACACATGTCCGCACGAATACCAAAAGAAAAAAACTGACATGTAGTATTCAAATCAAACCATTTGTTGCAGAAACTATGCTAATCCAAACGCTACGCACAGCCTCTGCATGACACATGAGCTTGGCAAGCACAGAGTTTCCATTGTTGTGCCAGAAAATTTTGTTCTGTTTCTTTCTGCACGTTTTTAGAAACACATTGAATACATGTATTTACTGAAGTCTTTTTGCTTTCAAAATATTATCAACAAACCTACTCGTGCTGAGAGTTCATCACCAACACTAATGGATCACGCGCTCGTTAATTTTAACACAGGCATAACCACTAATTTAACACGGGATACACCCCCACAGGACAGAAAATGCACGGGGAAGGAAGTGTGTCTGGCAGCATGCTGCAAAGCAAAAGGCGGTATCACGTTACAGCATGATGGGACATGACTGAACAGCCTTTCGAAGCACTACCCATCCCAAATTTGTAACCTCTTAGTGACCAACACTGCCGAGAAAAAAGAAAGCAGCAAATAAGCTGGCATCCATATATATACCTTATTCACTCGCATAACAGAATGCACTTTTTATGCAAAAAAATCTCAGAAAATTTGGGTGGCGCATTTATCACGCGTGGTGAAATATATTCGGAAAAAAATTTTGAGCGGTAAAAACGAGACAAAAAGTAGGCAGGCGGGATAAATACATCACCCAGTACGACTTACCGTTAAAATACAACAAGACGAGTTTCCCGGTACGGTTTATTAACGGCCCACAGTGCTGCCCGAAGAGAGAGCAACTAGAGTACACTCTAGTGCGACCCTCAGCACTCGAAGCAAACCCCAACCGCAAAAAGTTTCTGCAGTCCTTACTACGGCAGATCAGACATAGATGCCCATTAAGACCAGACATGATTTCTATTGGTTCTTGTATTCCGCGCAGAACATTTTTATTGACTTTTCATCCTCTATGGTGAGGTTTAAGAGTCTGGACGTTGAACAAATGGCGCTGTATATTACTGCATAGGTGCTTCGGCGTTCCAGGACACCTGCGAGTACTTACTATCATCATCAGCAGATTGCACACCGAAAGATGGTGTGCGTTGATTACACAAGCGCATCCCTTGGGCGAATAAATATGGTATACTCAGTCAATAATGATGATGGGTTTTTATGGCACAAGGGCATCCATGGCCAAAGTGCGCCATGACACAAGGTTTTTTCGACTTCTCAAAGTGGGGTCAAAGGCCCATTTCCCAAGCATTTCACCCCAAATAAGCCGAGCACCAGACCAGGCCAAAGCTTGTACCCATTGTATCACCGGTGGGCACCCGGCGGCACTGGGGATCGAACCCCGCACCTCCCGCATGCGAGGCGGATGCTCACCCACTCGGCCACAGCTGCGGTGGTATGCTAAGTCAAGCACAATTCCGGAAAACAGGTGGCACAAATGTACACCAATCAGATATGTGAATGCTCAACTCACGTTATCAATGACCATAGGTAAGAAACAACAGGTCTTCCAGCAAATAGGAGATTGTAAAGCCAATCAAGGCCGGGGGGTAGCCAAGCTTTGCACACAACAAGAGAGGCTGCAATGCACAACTCTCACCCTGCTCTGGGCTGCGGCACGCTGCTTCAACTCCATCTTCTCCTTGGCCAGCGACTCAGTGAGCAGTGACAGCTGGGTCTGGTAGCTGTGCGCGGACGGACATCAGTCAAGGATATTCACACTCACTGCATTGTCACCCCCCTCATAACACTGTCAGCACCTTAGAGAGAGAGATTTTCTTTCTTTAAACACCATTTGTTGAATCGTTCAGGGCACAACATGAAGACACGATCAAAGACCACAAAAGAAGAAGCGCTACATCTTGATTAACCAACAGTCTCTGGGTCAAATCTGTTCAAGGCTGCATTACACAGAGGCAACAGCTTTGGCCGAATTCTTCTGCTCAGGAATGGCAGTGTTTGAGTACAGTTGTGGCTCAGAAGATAAAAGAACTCGCCAAGCACCAGGAGTTCAGCTCTGGTCAAAGGGACTGAATACGCGAGCATGGGCTAGAGGACAACATTCCTGTCAGGTGAAGACACAAAGGTTAAGTGCTGTGCCTGTTGGACCTTGGCCAGGCTATCGCAAAACGAGATTCAAGGTCCTGATTGGCAAGAGCAGACATATGCCAACAAATAAAGCAAAAGTATAAGTGCAGTGAATCTAACCTCCTAAGCACATGCTAGAGAAGTTACCCCTGGAAGATAATTCATAGATGGAGGTTTACGATTTCAACTGCAGTACCACAAAATAGGGCCAGCACATATTACACAAACATCGATACTTGCTCTCAAATACATGTATGGTTTAAGCTGCCACATTTTCATGACTATTTGCATAAATATACCTCGGTTATGTGCCTTGCATACACCCTCTATTTTGTTTGTGTGAGCGAGCAGATACAAAACTGTTTTCACACTGAATAAACATTCAGTTCTTGGCCAACCCTTGCCGGCCACAAAATAATTCTACCGCCAGCAGAGGCACTAGCCAGGATCTGCACCAACATGCTTTTGAGTCAATGACCAGATAGTGGCTCAAGTGCTCAATTATGTGCAAAGCACACATAAGCAAGTTCTAAATGGCAAATTTTTGTCAAATTGTCTTCGCAGACTTCAGCAATTCAAAGTTCAACATGACAAAAATGAGGAACAACACAAAGGATGCATGCATTAACGCCAACTCTTAAAATTAATGTTTATTTCTTGCAAAAGCAAATTTATGTCCGCTGTGCCCATATATACAGGCAAAAACAGATGGTAAAACATGCAAGCTATGCAAAAGAGGTCCATTTATGCAATGTACCAAGGCAAGTGTGCTAGCACAAACCATTCGTGTGTCCAACCCCAAGTGACAGTCTCTGTGTCCCTTCTACAGGCCTCATTGTGCATCACTACACCCAAGTCACAAACTATCATCTACTAGATTAGCTTTCAGTCCTTTGTTAGGAAGTTTTTTGATTAAACACACTACTAGATTAGCTTTCAGTCCTTTGTTAGGAAGTTTTTTGATTAAACACACTAAGCCAGTGGCAAGAACTTAGCATTTGAAGGGTGTTATGACAACAATTACAAATTCGCCTGCTATTTTGCTAAACAAGAATGTGAATTAGTACACCACCATCAGCTTGAAACCAGCTTGGGTCAGGCAGACACATTAATAAAACGCGTAAGACAAAGTTTGAGGTGGGTATTAGATCAAAATTAATGGGCTCTCATAAGCAAGGACAACATTTGATTTACAACAAAATAATTTCAACCGCCTAGGACTAATTAATGATCAAAATAATATCGGTGCATCACTGCTTTCGCATTTTGCCTTTACCAAGAGGCAGTCTAGCAGGGAATTTTAGCTGTGGGATTCAACGGTTTAAAAATGCCTCAGATACGAAACTAAGACATCTCACACATAAAAAAAAAAGAACAAGTAAGTGAGGGCCAGTCTCTTTCACAGAAAGGATACAAGTTTTCCAGTGAGGCCAGGTAGACGCGGTGCCGATCTTGCTCACGCAGCTGCCGCTCACGGACGGCGGCCTGGATGTCGACGAGGTCAGCTTTCCGTGTTCGAATGCTCTCCTTGAACGCATCGTGCAGCATCTGCAGAGAACGCACCGGGAAGCTATTCACAGATGGAAATGGTGGGTCATTTTGTTTATCGAGAATCCTGGATTAGCTAGCCAGACACGCGACTGCCCAGAGCAGATAATTGTCGCCACAGTGCTGCGTGACTGGTGGAATGATGCCTCAGCTGCACTCATACGGCCGACCCACCACAGTCACATCAACTCACTTCACACACAGAACCGGTGCATTGTGCCATGTTACAGCGGGAGACATGAATGGACAGACAGACAGGGAGGCTAGCCATGCGCAATGCCCGGTTGGCTACCATACATATGTAAAGGTGGACAGAGGGAGTGAATGAGAAGAGACATTATTAAGATGATGATACTGGAACATGTTTCTGACACAAGGGCATTCCCAGCCAAAGTGCGCCAAACACGTGCCAGCAATTGCTTGGCAAGTGCTGACTCCTTATGCTAGTAGCTGACTAATGGTTTGGTTATGGGGGTTGAACGTCCCAAAGCAACTCAGGCCATGAGGGACGCCGTATTGAAGGTCTCCGGAAATTTCGACCACCTGGGGTTCTTTAACGTGCACTGACATCGCACATGTAGCTGACTTATGCTCGTCCTTAGGCTAGTTTAACCCGCCAAGGTGGATCAGTGGTCAGGGTGCTCAGCTACTGAGCCGGAGGAACCCGAAACCTGGCTGTGACGTTTGCATTTCGATGGAGGTGAAACCACAAAAGGCGCCCGTGTGCTGTGCGATGTCAGCGCACGCCAAAGAACCTCAGGTGGCATAAATATATCCGACAATATATACGACAATTTACAATTTTATGCTAGTTGACTTAAGTCCAGAACATATGCACTGCGGTTCATATTCTCTAAATGTGTAATAAAGCAATGAAGGTGTGTAGGGCCCAAAAGTCATCAGAAGAAAGATGAAAGTTGAGTTTGTTGCGCACATGGAATGTCACCACAGAGATGATTTCCTTGTAGCTAATACTACATACTACAATGGACATCCACAGTGTCAATACAGGTGAGCACTCAAGCCTACGGCTCCTGAATATACCTACACAGTGCTTTCGAATTGTTTTGTGCAGATAAAAGCTATGGCGAAGCTAATTCATAACCAATGATGACTTCGCAGCACTGTAGCCACACAACCGACTCCGATATAAGGTAGCAATGTGTACAAGCAAGTTCTGCGTAATGCCAGAAGCCTCATTCATCAGGCTCTCAGCAATGAAGGCCAGCTAACATCAACCACAACAGGACATCTGGCCTGAAGAGATGCGTCCTCGAATCAATGACTCCCAACTCACTCCAACCCGCACTGAGGCCACGATGGCTTGCCTGCTCCTACTTGCGCTTTAAGGGTATGACGCGATAGCTAATGGTTTACTGCTCATATACTATATGCAGCATTGGTCTTTCTCTTTCAAAGATCCCTGGGGGTCCCCATACCATTCCTGGTACGGTGGTGCAGCGTTTAAACGATGCGCCACTGCCCTGGGATGGTAGGTGCTGCCACTGGTGGAATCCGTGCGATCCAGGTTGCTCTTCCCGAGCAACCTCGCGCAATCAATCAATTGCGCAACCTCATGCAACCTGCCAGGTTGCATGAGGATTTCATCTTTTATGGGTAGCACGAAGTGTTAACACACACACAAATGGGTTTTCGCTCAATGGGGGCAAGTAGGGCTTGGGCCTTAAAAACTAACCAGGTGCACCCAGCTGTCTCGGGCCACATAAAGAGCAACATTTTTCGGTTCCGGGCGCCAGAACATAAAACCAGACAAGGACAACAAGGAAAAAAATGACAAGCTTTGTCTCGTTCTTCGACCTTGTCTTGTTTATGGACGCAATAACAATTTTTTTTCACACTGGCGATCACAAGCATGCACTTTTGAATGACCTGGCCAAAACTAACGGCTGGTGGCATTAGCCACGATACAATAATTTCTAATCTAGAAAAGCAAGTCTCTTTTTAAAAAGCTAAGTGATTCTGCATCGGTATCTCTCTCTCTGAATGTTTGTCAACCTTCAGTACACAGCTCCCGGGGTGCTTTTCTGGACTCCTTGGGTTGCTTTCCACTGTTTCAGACCCCTTGAGCACCTAACCTGTGTGTGCCTCAACCCTTAGATTTCCTTTCACTCACTTTACTTTGGAACTGTCTACACTGCAAATACTTGTAGAGCAGAAACCCACAGTTACATTCCCAGCTTCTATGTTTTCATGAGCCAGTCCTGTCCAAGCTTTCATAGAAATCGACGCAATACAGACCCGCCCGTTAAGTGCCACTGTGGCAGTGTTCCCGTATGCTGTGTCTCGAATGCCACATCATGATGGTGCTTTACCCCATTCTGGCATTTTGGCAGCCAGAACGCGCAGAACGGCGACGGCAGACCGACCAAAGCGGGATCTCAACTCCAAAGGTGGCTTCCGGCACTGTTGCACCGGACACTGAGCGCACTTAAGGGCAGTGTGAGTTTTGTTGTGGCTGTAAGTGCAGTTCCATGACCGCCATGGCGCAAGTGCGAACGACCGAAGGCACGAGAACGAAACTATGGCAGTATGAGATGCACTTGCATGAGTTTGCTCTAAGGCATGTCCCTGTCATTTGCATTTGCCTTGTCACCTGCAGCTTAAAAAAGTGATAGGGTCTTAACGTAGTTAAGCCGAGTAGACATGCGAAAGCATGTGCTCATTCTTCGCCTCTCTCCTTTCTGGCACCTGCATGTGCACACAACTGCGTTTCTCGCTCTTCATCTTCACACCCTCTGTCCATTCAGCGGAGCTTGCACGGCGCACTCCACTCCGAACTTACCCGAGCTTCCTCCCATTGCCTGCAGCTTGCGTGACGCTCGTCCGAACAAACCCGAGCTTACCCGACTTACTCCAAGGCTTCACACAAGATTCTCAGTTGGGTTTGACCCCATTAAGTAGTACTTTCACGCTAAAATGCAAATTCTAGATCCCAATAGGCAGTTATTGCGCAAGAGTAAAGCGGATGCCGCGGAAACGGTGCAGACCCGCGAACCCATGCCCACCCTCTTCGCCGCTGCCTCCCTTCCACGGACAGCTGCTAAGCCAGACAAGAGAGCAGTCTCAGGGCGCTTAAGGCAGTCTGTGCATGCAAACAATCGTGAGAGCCACAACGTCCCACAAATTCCAGAGAAGCATGCTGCCCTTACTAGAAGTGAAAAAAAAAAAAAAAGAAACGGCAGACAACTATGGATATTGTTTTCACATGCACATTCCAGCTACTGTATGTTTTCCGGATGGTACGCTATTTTTTCAGCAGCCCCGTGAAAACATAACAGCAGGGTTCTCCTGTACTTGACTGTTTAGTTATAAACCCTGTCATAACTACTTCAATTTGGGAATTTTTTATGGGGCATTGCGCTTGCATGATTTTTTTTGCATGCACATTAGACAAGAAGAGACGAAAGCCAAGACATAGGTGGTTCCTCAACACCTTTTGACATAGCCGGATACAACTCAAGAACAAGCGGCTTTTCCCCATCCAAGGGCCGACTTCCAGCCAACGGTGTTTGACGATTCTCATGAGCCTGCTAACATAACAATGCAGGGAGTAGCAGATAAAAGGAGACAGCACATGCCCTCGCTGGTCAGGCGGCTTCCAGCATTGTCACACTAGCAGGTTCATAATAATCGACCGAAGCTATTGGCTGGAACGGGGTCCTTTGAGGGGTAAAAGCCGCTTTGTTCTTGAGTTGTATCCGACTATAGTCGCTGGAGCTCCCTGAGGACGGACAACCCTTGAGTAAAACTGCATAATTCTTCAACCTTTCTTCAACCTTGAAGAATCAAAACTTGTGGTAAGCCTGGACAGAAGAATAAATGCGTCGTCCCGAAGAGTTTTTTTTCAGTACAAGTCAACCGCAGGTAAAAAGACAGACCTGCTGCTGTCGGTGCCTGTGGGACAGTCGGCGCGACCGCATGATGCGGTCACGCTCGTCATGGTGCCGCTTTAGTCGTGCCGCTTGCTGCCGCCGGTCATTCTCCAGTGCGCCAATGGCCTGGTGCAGCTGCCTCTGCGTGTCGAGTTCATTCTGCGAGTAGGGGCCGTTCGCACAGTAAGCAGGCAGGTCTACCAACCTGTCCGCCACATTTCGTCATGCTCTGATAACTAACTTAAATACTTTTGTATGATTACATACTCAGGAAGAGCTGATTACCAAGCAAACAATAATTACAAACTGATCCCAAGATTACGTCAGAAAATGATTACGAGGACAAGTTTAATAAACCTAGCTTGAAATCATAAGCACTGAACTGAAAGCAGTGTTATATGTAAAATTATTTACAAGAAATGGTTACAGACTCATTGCAAATTCATTTTAAAATCATAACATTTAAAAATTTCGAGCCACTTGGTTGCCAACCAGGATACGCATGGCTGGAGTCAGTCTTACTAAGTTATTATCATCTTTTTTCTGCATTGTTCAAGAAACAGCTATGATTATAGTCTTCAGATGAAATAAGTGAAGTGAATACAACACAGCAAACATATTGCCTCAACAAGATGTTCAGGAAGGGGAGAAGTTACAGAGTAATGCAGGCTGCATCACCTTCAGCAAACACAATACAGCGAGAGTAAAGCCTCATTAATTCAGACTTGAACAGAGTGGAAAAGATGTACGGACTAACCAAATGTCGAATTATCAAATGGCCCCCCACAAAAACTGCCCAAATCCGTTTGCACGAAAGTTATTTGGTAAAAACCTGGGCAATGTTCATTGCATTTTAGGACAAAAACAGTGTGTAATGGGACCGACAGGCGCAGCGCAGCGAAGAAGCGGACGAGTTCAAGCGGGAAAACGAAGAAGCAGACGAAGTGCAGCTGGGTTTTTCGAACGACGCCTGTGAGTGTGCCCGTTGTGTCGCCGGACAACCAAGACCAACCGACCTGTGCTTCAAATAAACGCCTTGACACTTGGTGGAGGTGCCTCGGTTCCCGTCCCGGTCCTCATCCTGGAACTTCGAAGTGGAACGCTCCTCGTCTCCGCCACCATGCCGGAAGGTCCGAGTGAACCATCGCAGCCCCTCCCTGCCACCGTACTCTGTCACGGGGTGCAGCGCCAGCGTGACCCTTCTCCTTTTAGTGGCACCGATGACCAAGACGTCGACGATTGGCTGGCCTCCTATGAGCGCATCAGCACTTACAATCGGTGGGACGATTCCGTCAAACTTAGCAACGTCCTATTCTACCTAACGGACGTTGCCAACCTATGGTTTCGCAACCATGAGGCCGACCTTCCCACCTGGTCGTCCTTTAAAACAAGCTTCGCCAACGTTTTCGGCCGCCCCGCCGTCCGGAAGCTTCGCGCCGAGCAACGTCTTCGTGCTCGATCTCAGCTCCCTTCCGAGACGTTCACCAGCTACATCGAGGACATCGTTGACCTGTGCAAGCGTGTCAACCCCTCCATGTCCGAAGGGGATAAAGTCAACCACATACTTAAAGGCATAGCCGATGACGCTTTCCAGATGCTGCTGGCGAAGAACCCCACCTCCGTCGCCACCGTCATCCAGCTGTGCCAAAGCTTCGACGAACTCCGCAAGCAACGCGCATCTACGCGGCAGTCCGGCGCGCCTGCGGGGGGTCTTGCTGGCTTGGCCCTTGGTGGCTCGTCTGCTGAGCAGTCCCTGTTCATGCAGCAGGTTAAAGACTTCATCCGCGAAGAGGTCGCTCGCCAGCTTTCTCTGCTGCATCACCTTCCCGACCCCGTTTGCCCTCCGCACGACCTGGCGCCATCTCTCACGCCCACAATCCGTCGTGTTATTCAGGAGCAGGTCGCTGCAGTTCTGCCATCCAGTCCCCCACCTCCTCCTGTGGCAGCGCCGCTCACCTATGCTGAAGCAGTCACCGGTACACGGCGCTCGCCCACCTCTGCCGCCTACCCTAGCAGCCCGGCCTTTTATGCTCCACCGCCGTCTATACCCCCGCCGCAGGTCCCGGTTCGTCGACCCCGCCGAAACCCTACGAACCCTTGGCGTACCGAGGACAATCGACCGATATGCTATACCTGCGGTCTTCCGGGCCATGTCGCACGCTTTTGCCGTCAGCGATCTCCTCGTTCTGGCGATTTCATGCGGAATTTCCGGTACGATTCCGGGCCGCCCTTGCCTAATGTCTCTTCTGCCTCCTCTACACATCGCTCCCAGTACCCTACTCGTCGCTCGCCTTCCCCTCGTCGACGTTCCATTTCTCCGATGCTCCGCCGCCCGGACCCTCTCCCAGAGGAAAACTGACTGCCGCAGTTCAGGAGGCAAGAACTGCGTGTTTTGCCAACTTTTTAAGTCCTCCGTGTTCTCCTGCTAACGTGATTGAGGTGTCTGTTGAAGGCGTCCCCGTTCTCGCGCTCGTCGACACGGGTGCTGCAGTGTCAGTAATTAGTGATGCTCTTCGCCGCAAACTTCGTAAGGTGACAACGCCGCTGTCTGACTTTTCACTACGTACGGCCACCTCTCAGCGCATCCACCCCATCGCAGCCTGCACGGTCCGCGTTACTATCAACGACGTCGCCTATACCATCGAGTTTGTTGTGCTGACCGCCTGCTCTCACGATGTCATCCTCGGCTGCGATTTCCTCTCGACCCACCGTGCAGTGATTGATTGTGCCCGTGCGGAACTTGAGCTTTCTCCCCTGTGTGATGTTTCGTTGCGCGACCTACCTGTGCGCTCCGCTAAGCTTCTTGTAGCTGCCGACACCGACATACCTCCCTCCTCTTCAGCCCTCGTTCCGCTCCGCCCCGACTCTTTCCTCAGCGGCCCTGTTCTTTTCACACCTACCGCAGCACCCACTCGCCATCAGCGCCTCCTCATTCCATTCGCCGTTGTCTCGATTTCCGATGGCCACTGCGCCATCTATGTCACCAACCCATTTTCTTACCCGTCGTTTGTTCTTCGCGGCGAATGCCTCGGCTCTATTGAAGAACTGGACCCTGCTCTTGCTTCCGAGTTCTCCGATACCCGTGCCTGCTCCCCAGTTACTGCCTTAGCCTGTTGTGCGACAGCGCCCGATCCGATTTCCATCGACGTCTTTCGTCGTAACATCGCTCCCGACCTTCCGTCCGCTTACCGTGACCAACTCTTGGAACTTCTCTGCCGCTTCCGCAACTCTTTCGACCTTTCCCAGCCCTCCTTGGGGCGCGCATTGGCCGGCTCTCACACAATTGACACTGGTACCCACGCTCCCTTGCGTCAGCGACCGTACCGAGTCTCGCCGAGCGAGCGCCGCGTCATCCGTGACAATGTTGACGACATGCTTCGGCGCGGCATAATACAGCCTTCTCACAGCCCTTGGGCCTCTCCTGTTGTCTTGGTGACGAAAAAAGATGGCTCCATCAGGTTCTGTGTGGACTACCGCCGTCTCAACAAGATCACACGCAAGGATGTTTATCCTCTACCCCGAATCGACGACGCACTGGATTGCTTGCAGGGAGCGGAGTATTTTTCATCCCTCGACTTACGCTCCGGCTACTGGCAGGTCCCGATGGCGGCGAACGACAGGCCGAAAACCGCTTTCGTCACCCCAGATGGCTTGTATGAGTTCAATGTGATGCCATTCGGCCTCTGCAATGCTCCAGCCACATTCGAAAGGATGATGGACACTATTCTCAGTGGCCTCAAATGGGAAACTTGTCTGTGTTACTTAGATGACATTGTCGTTTTTTCCAAAGATTTTCCTTCCCATCTGCACCGCCTTCAGCGCGTACTCACTAGCCTTACTGACGCCGGCCTCCAACTAAACTTGAAAAAATGTTACTTCGGTGCAACGCAGCTCACAATATTAGGCCATGTCATCTCCAAAGACGGCGTTCTTCCTGACCCTGCCAAACTTCGCGCCGTCGCTGACTTCCCCAAACCAGCCACCTTAAAAGAACTTCGCAGTTTTATAGGCTTATGCTCATATTTTCGCCGCTTCATCCGAAATTTCGCCAGTATCATCGCCCCTTTAACGCAGCTTCTTGCCGGCAGCCCGAACCTTTCGTCTTGGTCCCCCGCCTGCGATACCGCGTTCAGCACTTTACGTCACCTGCTGGTCTCTCCCCCCATCCTTCGCCATTTTGATCCCGCCTGTCCGACTGAAATTCACACTGACGCGAGCGGTGTGGGCTTGGGCGCAGTTCTTGCCCAGCGAAAGCCTGGGTATCCGGAATACGTCGTCGCTTACGCCAGCCGCGCCCTCACCAAGGCGGAATCAAACTATTCTGTTACAGAAAAAGAATGTCTCGCCATCATTTGGGCAATTGCCAAGTTCCGCCCTTACATTTACGGCCGGCCCTTCTATGTCGTCACAGACCACCACGCCCTATGCTGGCTATCCTCCCTCAAAGATCCTTCTGGCCGACTCGCCCGCTGGGCTTTACGTCTCCAGGAGTTTGATATACACGTCATTTATCGCTCCGGCCGCAAGCACTCGGACGCCGACGCCCTTTCTCGTTCACCACTCCCATGCGAGTCAACCTCTGCCCTCGTCTGTGCCTACGAATTCTCTTCGTTCAACATCCCTGATATGCTCTCCGAACAATTGAAGGATCCTTGGATCACCTCGCTGCTAAACTTCCTGAACACTCCCTCGCCGCATCCTTCGACCCGGACCCTTCGCCGCCAAGCCCACCACTTCGCCGTTCGTGATGGCCTCTTATACCGCCGTAATTACCTCCCCGACGGCCGGAAGTGGCTGTTGGTCATCCCTCGACACCTCCGTGCTACAATCTGTGCCTCTTTTCACTCCGCTCCACAATGCGGCCACGCCGGTGTACTGAAAACATATGCTCGCCTTCGTCAGCGATTCTACTGGCGAGGTATGTACCGCTACCTACGTCAGTACATTCGGTCATGCATCGCCTGCCAACGTCGCAAGAAACCTCCCCACCCCGCCGCCGCTCCTTTGCAGCCGTTACCTTGCCCTGGCCGTCCCTTTGACCGCGTCGGCATTGATCTTTATGGCCCGCTTCCAACTACTTCGGCTAATAATCGGTGGATCATCGTTGCCGTTGACCATCTCACCCGTTACGTCGAAACGTCGGCTCTCAAATCTGCTACCGCAAACGATGTCGCCCACTTCATTCTACACAGTCTTGTTCTTCGTCACGGCGCCCCGAAAGAACTTCTGAGTGACCGCGGCCGTGTTTTTCTCTCGGACGCCGTCGAGGCCCTGCTCAAGCAATGCCAAATCGTTCATCGCTACACCAGCGCCTATCACCCCCAGACCAACGGCATGACTGAGCGGTTCAACCGCACTCTGAGTGACATGCTCGCCATGTACGTTGACACCGCCCACTCCAACTGGGATCAAGTGCTCCCGTTCGTCACGTACGCGTATAACACAGCTACTCAGACAACAACGGGGTTTTCTCCTTTCTTCCTCTTATATGGCCGGGAGCCTACATCCACCATGGACACCATCCTTCCTTATCACCCTGACCCTTCCGAGACCACCTTACTCTCCGAAGCTCACCTGTATGCCGAAGAATGCCGGCAACTTGCCCGCTCTTTCACCACACAGCAACAATGGGATCAGAAGCACCGTCGGGATTCCCCGGACCCTCCAGCGTCATACCCATCTGGCGCCCTCGTTTGGCTCTGGGTGCCTTCCTCCACTCCCGGCCTCGCCACGAAACTACTGTCTCGCTTTCACGGACCTTACCGGGTTGTCCACCAAACTTCTCCGGTGACTTATATCGTTGAGCCGCTCGTTCCCTCTTCGGACCACCGTCGCCGGGGGCGCGAAACTGTGCACGTTGAGCGCCTCAAGCCTTACTATGACCCGCCCATCCTCTCCTCTCCGTAAGTCGCCAGGATGGCTCCTTTTTCGGAGGGAGAGTAATTGTAATGGGACCGACAGGCGCAGCGCAGCGAAGAAGCGGACGAGTTCAAGCGGGACAACGAAGAAGCAGACGAAGTGCAGCTGGGTTTTTCGAACGACGCCTGTGAGTGTGCCCGTTGTGTCGCCGGACAACCAAGACCAACCGACCTGTGCTTCAAATAAACGCCTTGACAAGTGCAACAACGATTGCTTTTAACGCCTCCGTCAAATACATTTAATTTGTGCACACTATCGCCAGTGTTAACAGCAGGACCGCTCCATAGTGACGATAGTCTCCGTGGCTCTTTTCAGCGACTAATGGGGCAGCGCTGGAGCTTGTTGGCTTGAGGCGTCACACATGAGGAGGCTTCACCGCACAAATGGCAAACAGAATGCGACGACTGCAGAGTTTCAGCGCGGAGGAAGAACGGAACTACCATGTGGAAGAAAGCAAGGAAAACGCGGATTAGTGCCGGAGCAGCAAGATGCCTTCAAAAAACAACAAAAATGATCAGTGGCACAGCAATCATTGCTCTAAAAGGCTTGGCTTGCAGTCTGATATGCGTGACAGATACCACCATCGCCACGAACAGGTGGCAAGGCTCCGGAAGTGAAAACTATGCAGCTGGACTCTATTGAAAAGGGCCTGCCGATTGTCAACAAACCAGCAGTTCCATGCACGTCAGATGGGTACGGGAAGCACTGTAATATGCAGTTCAGGCCTGATGACAAATATTTGGACAATCGCCAGTCGAGCAGGTTATACCTCATGCCACGGCGCCACTTCAGGATCCCTTTCTAATTAACCGATGCCAACAATGAGCCGCACGAATAAACGAACTTTTGACACCATAGACTTGGCGAGAATTCAACAGCAGTCTGGACTATCTAAATTTCCGAATTAACGAGGAGGGGGGGAGGGGGGGGGGGGCAAATAAACAGAAATTTTCAGGAGCAAAATTTAAAAAAAAATGGCTGGCAGTTTACCATTGCTAAGCAAGAAACATTGTGTCTAATCTTCAATGGCAATTTACCCAATGTATGCTAGCAGCCTATGTTCCAGTACCGCGCTTATGCAGCAAAGTTGTCAATGCCTGCGCGTACTGCTCTAGTGCCGTGTTTTCTGCCACAACACCGTCCATGCCAACGCATGCAGCGCAGATCTCTCTGTCACTACCGCCACATAGCTCAAAATGTGAATATTAGTTTGATAGTAGTATTAGCTGATGAAGACGACGATGTGCAATGCACAGCACGAGAGTGCATTGCAGTGCGTTGCACGATGCGTGTTCGGCTGCGGCGATAGCCTAGTGCTCTCGGGCAGTGGCCAGCGAAGCTGTTCTGTTTGCGCAGCCGCAAGTTCGAATCCTATCGCGGATATTTATTTTATTTATTTTTATTTATTCATTTCACTTGGAACAAACACCGCAAGCATACAAACCGCAAGATCTTGCTCATGGTTTACCAACCGGAATGGAGCTTTCGCACTAAAAGAAAGGCGATTAGGCCTCACATCTGCATGCATTACCGATGTCAGTAAAGAAGCACTGGAGGAAAGGCACTACAGGAAAATTTAGTGCAAAGGCTGATGTTCATTGCACTGATAACATTATGCATTACGCTAGCCTCCCAAGGTTGGTGGTTCTTGGAAAACGAATGCAGTGCTCTAACTTTTCCCAGTGACACTAAATTCAGCCCGGTCCTATGACGTGTCACGCACTGAAATAGCAGCGTCAAATCTGTCGAATGACTTTGGCACTCCTCACCAGGCGGCGTGAGCGAGCCAGATCTTTCTGCAGGGCATTCATCTTGCATGTATGCCTCTGGAGGAGCTCCTCGTGCTTCCGCTGAAGCCGATCCGCATCAGCAGCCACATCTGAAGCCGACGAGGCGGTGTGCACGGCAAACCGCACGTGCTGATCATGAAGGCGCCGCAGCACACGTTCAGCGTGGGGTGACATGTCGGCACCCGCTGAAGACTCTTCTTCCGGGGCCACTGAACAAAAGGAAACGATGAGAGAGAAAAAAAGACCCTTTTCTAAAAAAAAACCATGCAATCTTGAAATCGACACATTTTGAGGCAACACTGCCGCCAAGTTTAAAGATGTCTTCTTTGGAATGGTGCTTCCGTAAATGCAGAATAAAGAATCCGAAAATTACGCAGATGCAGAATTAAGAATCCGCAAAAATACTGCAGGTAGCGTAAGAAACAAGAAAGAAATATGCAAGTTCATTTTTTTTAAGACATGCCTTGCATGCTGCAGAAGTCAATCTTATAAAATTGAAGGTGGCTGTTGTAACTCAGCATCGAGTAACGTTTCGTGTTAGCTTCACTCGAAGAATGGGGGTTGTTTGCGACAAAATCTCTATAACGATTGCAATATAAAAGAGTGTTCGGGGTCACTTCTTTCCATCCAGACCAGAAAGATTAGACACTGAAATCTCCACCTTATTCATCACGCTTAGAAAAAGTGGGCATGTCAACTGGCGTCCAGTCGACACCATGTCAAATCCATTCCTGTTTTTCATGCAGTTTGCCCTAATCGTCTCGACTTGCGGAAGCCGGCGCTGTGAACACGGAATTCATCCTCGCTGAACGCCTACGCCAGCACGGAGACTGCGCAAAAGAAAAAGAATTTCCGAATCTGAGTGACTGCTGGGGATCGCCACGTGCTACCTCATCGACGTCATCGACGAACCACGATATAAAAGCCCTCCTGCCATCGTCCTTCTTCAGTGGGCATGTCAACTGGCGTCCAGTCGACACCATGTCAAATCCATTCCTGTTTTTCATGCAGTTTGCCCTAATCGTGTCGACTGCGGAAGCCGGCACTGTGAACACGGAATTCATCCTCGCTGAACGCCTACGCCAGCACGGAGACTGCGCAAAAGAAAAAGAATTTCCGAATCTGAGTGACTGCTGGGGATCGCCACGTGCTACCTCATCGACGTCATCGACGAACCACGATATAAAAGCCCTCCTGCCATCGTCCTTCTTCAGTGGGCATGTCAACTGGCGTCCAGTCGACACCATGTCAAATCCATTCCTGTTTTTCATGCAGTTTGCCCTAATCGTCTCGACTGCGGAAGCCGGCGCTGTGAACACGGAATTCATCCTCGCTGAACGCCTACGCCAGCACGGAGACTGCGCAAAAGAAAAAGAATTTCCGAATCTGAGTGACTGCTGGGGATCGCCACGTGCTACCTCATCGACGTCATCGACGAACCACGATATAAAAGCCCTCCTGCCATCGTCCTTCTTCAGTGGGCATGTCAGCTGGCGTCCAGTCGACACCATGTCAAATCCATTCCTGTTTTTCATGCAGGTTAGTAGCAATGTTTCTACAATCAAATCCAATAATATGTGCCTTATCCAGCTGACATGCCCACGTAGAGTGCTTGAAGTTTATTTTATTGGTCGTGACTTCGTATTGTCTCTACTTATGCTGTGTGGCGACATTGAGTCCAACCCTGGGCCACCCACTGAACAGCTACTGACCCAGCTCCTTGAAGGCCAGAAAGATATTCAGCGGAGACTGGGCGAAATTGAGGCCAAATTGCACAAAGTGGAAGAATTCACATCAGCTATAAATGAATTCAGAGATTTAAGCCGGGAGCTAGAATCACGAGTTGCAGGCTTAGAAAGGAAGCTTGTCGACCTAGAAGACCGGGGCAGACGAAATAATGTAATCGTGTTCGGAATTCCTGAAAAATTGAATGAAACTTACGAAGAACTGTCACAGAGTGTGTTGAAAGGCGTGTTCTGTGACAAAATGGACACGAAAGTTGTTTCAGCCGAGAGAATTCATAGAATCGGTCGCAAGCAACCTAACAAGCATCGACCTGTTATTATCAAGCTGATGGATCATCGTGAGAAAGTTAACATACTGAAAAACTGCTCGAAACTAAAAGACACCGATTACTCTATTTCAGAAGACTTTTCGTATACCACGCGGCAGATACGGAAGAATCTCTGGGAAAGCACCGCAGAGATTCGAAAAGCCGGTCAGAAGGTTAAGCTAATCTACAACAAGATAAAAATTGGTGACGATCTGTTTGTTTGGGATGACACTAGCAAAGAAAGAGTCCTAGAGCATGGCAGCCGGAATCGAAAACAAAGTGACCAATGAATCGAGAACAGTCAAATTAAATCGCTAAAATGTATTCAGTTTAACGCCCGGAGCATTGTGAACAAGTCTGAGGATTTGGAAAGTATAGTAGTGGCGCATAAACCGCATATCATTATAATCACCGAAACCTGGCTGCACTCTGATATCACTGATGAAGAAATTACACCACCAGGATACAGAATTATGCGCAAAGACAGGACTTCTCGCGGTGGTGGTGTTGCAATTCTTTTTCAAGAATCTTTCCAAGTAATCAGGCTACCTGACGTGCAAGGAATTGAATGCGTCATTTGTAAACTAATTCTAAATGAACTTAGTCTTGTTATTGGCGCGTTTTACCGCCCACCACGAGGTGACGGTGTTTTCTTTGAGAAACTAAATGAATTCTTATGTACTACGAAAGCACAATCAAGTAATGTACTATTGGCTGGAGACTTTAACATGCCGCTCGTCAATTGGGACAAACAGTTTCCAGAGCCGCTCTGCACATCAGCCGAACTTCTTGTAGACATCGTACTTGATCACGATTTAACTCAATTAGTAAAGCAAGCAACGCGTATACAAAAGGATAAGAAATCCATTCTTGATCTTTTCTTCGTTAGTAACAGTGTCTTTCGTCGCGGTCCTCTACTTCAATATTTCGAAGGCATATCTGACCATGTTATGGTATCTTTAAACATTCCATTGCTTCTTCCGAAAAATAAAAAGAAAGAGGTGCGTGTTGTGCCAAACTTCTCGCGTGCTGATGATGTTGCAGTTTTAGACTTACTTGATATTTCATTCTCAGATTTTGTGGTTCTTTACGAATCCTGCGACTGCTCAGTAGAAAATCTCTGGGTTTTCTTTAAGAACCTTGCTCTGAATTGCATTTCGCGTTTTGTGCCTACTCGGGTAATTACCCTACGCGCCAGCAGCCCTTGGATGACGAGGGAACTTGTACGCATGGGACGAAAGATTAAGAGAGTTCGCAAAAAACTTCGGCGAAGCCAGTCGGCAGTTGATGCTGCTAAACTGTCTGATATGCGCTTGAACTTAAAACAAAGTATCAAAAAAGCAAAAGAGTATCACTTTAGCGTATCTATGAAAAACTTTCTTGTTTCGTCCCCTGCAAAGTTCTGGCGGCAGTTATCAAAGAAAAAGAAACCTGTGTACAGCGTTGTCGTTGACGGCGAACTGATTACTGATGCGACACAGATTGCTTCGTCTTTCAACCGTTTCTTTTGTACTGTGTTTACGCACGATGATGGTAGAAAGCCTCATTTTAACTCAGCTTGTCCGCCTATTACTGATGTTTCTGTAACTGAAGAAGGTGTTTTCTCTCTGCTTCTCAGTTGTGACGCAAAAAAGACGCCGGGAATTGATGACATACCAAATACGTTTCTTGTGAGATATGCCGAATGGTGTTCCAAGTACTTAACGCTCATATTTAAGAAGTCTCTGTTAAACGCCGAGCTCCCGGAGGACTGGAAGCACGGAAAAATTATTCCTATTCCCAAAACTGAAAATTCATCTCTACTTAGCTCATATAGGCCAATATCTTTACTGTGTACTTCTTCAAAAATACTTGAACATATACTTTTTGGGCATATATCAGCCTTCCTGGAAACCAATCACGTAATTGACGACCGGCAACACGGTTTTCGCAAAGGCTTCTCTACAGTGACCCAACTTCTAGAGACGATGCAGGATTTTGCCGCAGCCATTGATAACCAGTGTCAAATTGATGTCATTTTTTTAGATTTCGAAAAAGCATTTGACCGCGTCTCACACAGAAAGTTCTTGCTAAAGCTAAATACTATCTTTAAAAACGATCTACTGTTGACGTGGGTACAAGCATATCTATCGTCTCGATATCAGTCCATATCAATCGGCAATGCATGTTCGAGCCCAGCTTTGGTAAGCTCCGGTATCCCACAAGGCTCAGTACTTGGGCCATTGTTCTTTTTAATTTTTATAAATGACATTGTTAAAGAAATTCCTGTCAAAATCAAGCTGTTTGCCGACGATTGTGTATTATATCATGAAATACGAACTCCTGCTGACCAGCTTCTTCTTAATGACGCCTTGGCTAAAATTCATGATTGGTGCTCAACGTGGCAGATGAGTATTAATACTAAAAAAACAGTTTCAATGTCTATTACGCGGAAGAAGCGGCCATTAAGTTTTGCCTATACTATTAATAACCATCCCCTGTCTACCGTGGACAGCTACAAGTACTTGGGATTAACGATTAGCTCTGACCTACGGTGGAACAAACACATTTCTAATATTAAAAATAAAGCTATGAAAAAACTTGGCTTTTTAAGAAGATCTCTCCGGTACTCTACGCAGGAAATTAGGTTACTAGCTTACAAAACTTTTATCCGACCTGTTTTAGAATACGCCTCTGTTGTGTGGGACCCTTATACTAAAGAAAACATTAAAACACTCGAAAATATTCAAAGAAAGTCAGTGCGATTTATTTATAATTCATACAGCTGGCAGACGTCCCCTACCATGCTACTTGAGAAAGCAAATTTGGATTCTTTGCAGCTCAGGAGATACCGCGAGAGGCTTAAATACATGTTCATGATTGTTCACAACAAATTAGGAATTAACAGCAGCAAGTACACTGAGCTCGTCCCGGGTCGTTCGACACGATCCTACCATTCTTTAAAAGTGAAGGAATACTCATGCCGCACTGAAACATACAAGAATTCTTTCTTCCCCTGTACTGTGCGGGAATGGAATGTCCTCAAAGCGAATATTGTAGAGGCTTCTACTGTGGAGCCATTTACGGAGTCGCTTAGGAATTCGTAACAATTTTGCAGCATTCAACATTTTCCTTTTTTTTTTTCCCCAGTGCTCATTTTGACGCCAGGCGTCGTCTAATATTGTATAATGTTGTTTCTTTTCGTCGTTCATTTTTTCGGTATTGTGTGCTGAGTTGCGTGTACCTCAGGGAGGTTTTCTTTTTGTCAAAGTGTATTTTACACCCACTCCTGCTTAAGGCTTTGCAATAAAGCCAGCAGTCTTCTGTAAATAAATAAATAAACAGCATAAGGGTTCTGTCGCTGGATTTCAGTTCTCAAGCAGTTTTAAGGCACACATACTACTAAGCAGCTAGAATTGGCAATTCCTGACAGAAGTCGAGGCACGCGTGCAAACTCCAACCATTTTTCTACTAGAAACCTGACCTCATTCACACAGCGCAAAGACGAACACGGACAAGAGCGGAGACACCACAACAGCGCTTTGTGATATCTTTGCGCTGTGTGAATGAAACCATGAAATACCAACTTGCCCAGCAACTGATTTTATGCTGCAGATCCTTGTGATTTCATTATAATCGCAATATTATTTCTTTTAAAATTTTCCAGGCGTCTCAAACTCTCCTCGTGCTGTATTCATGCAAATAAAATAAATTCGTAATTTTCCCATGGTTTTGTGGTTCCTACTGATGTCAGTAACAATTGTATATAAAAAAAGAGAATTTGGCTGCCAACATAAAATTGCCTGCCAACGCAAAAATGCTTATATCCGCAACTTTTTACGGAACCGCAGGAAACTAAGAGCCTTAGACATTAGTATTCATGCAACACTTCTTGGAATGTCTCTAGGTCCTCCAGGTAACTTGAATTCATTTTTGTCATTTTATGTTGTTTCTCTTTCAACACCTTAACGACAGCCACAACGTGTAAGTGGACTTTAAGTTACATGAGGCATGAAAGAAACAACTGGAATATGGTCGCTCCTTTATCCAATTAATTCATTCCAACTTTTGGATTAGCCAGTTCCAACAGCCAGAATATGAACAAATGAACAAATAGCTAAAGCAGACAGCAACATAACAGAAGCACTAGACAATGTGACCACTGAGAAGGGGCAGGCATTCTATGCAAAAAACACTGCATGCAGGCAATATAATAACTCCAGTTTTCAATACATACATCAGTGACCCATGATGTCTGCCTCCAATATAATGAAGTCAGTTTAGATATTTCCTAACTACAACAGGAGTCCCTGATATTTTTTCGCAACGGGGGGGGGGGGGGGGGGACCAAAAGGTGCTGAACAACCCCGCAAGTTTCCATATCTTCCTGCTTGACATGCATGCCGAAAAGAGCAAGCAGACGTCCAGCTTTTCTAAAAATGGCCAAATTCAATTAACAATGACTTACTGCGTTGTACTGCATCGTAAGAGCCTGCTACAAGCAATTACACTGTGGTCAGTCCCAAAATAGAACAGTTAACGATAAGGGGGGTGTTTGAGACATGCATGCACTTAGGTGATTAGGGAACCCCAAAGATCACCTCAAGGAACCCCAAGGGTTCCGCAGAAAGTCAGGCTTCAAAAGGAAACCTACCATCAGCATCAGGACGAAGCCGCTTCCTCGAGGTGCTGGTTCTCGAACGCTTCACGCCACGCACAGAAGGAGACAGCAGCACTGGAATAATAACCAGGAAAAAAAATACTAATCAACAAACAAACACAACAAACTGCACCTACCATGAGGAACTGTCCTCAACTTATCATACTCATTCTCATATACTGCTCTGCCGACTTATTATATTGTGTAAGAGCAATATGATAAGGCAGGTGCTTATCAGCCATGCACGGAAGTGCAGGGGCGCCGCAACGACCTTGAGGCTGGTTTCTCTGTGTTGTTAATATATTCATTTAGTTTGTTTCTTGAGTATATATATATCAACAACACAGAGAAACTGGCGACAAGGTCGTGGGAGGACTCCCACACTCGAGTGCATATCAGACAGGTGCATACCTTATCCTGCTGCCCTTACACAATATGATAAGATAGGGGCAGGGTTTGAGACTGCAAATATGATAAGATATACACAGGATTGGATAAGACTGATAAGACAGGATAACCATAAAAGCACCAGAGTGGAGGAAGCATTTAATGATTGATAAGTACTGGGGGCCTGGAAGCCTGCTTCCACAATGTGAATGAGTGGTTTGGTGGCACCGTGTCATCTCACGGAGCAGGTGTTGGCAGTGAAAAAAAAAAAAAAATGTGCATTGTGAATCGCGATGAAAACGGGCATAAATGCGCTTTTGCTATGGCTCCAGAGAAAAACACAAAAAGGGGAAGAGGCAGGGGAAATTATAAACCTCAATCTAACGTCTCTAACATGAAGGTCACTAACCTTAGAGTTAATCATTAGCCTCACACTTTTCACCTCGACTTGTTAGAACGCACTCTGCTCCACTCACAGTCATGCCTCGTTAAAATAGATACTTGGTTCCCGAGCAAAACTGTCCACAAAGTGAGTCATCCAAAGAAAAACTGTGAAGAAAAAACAACAAAAAATCATGCTATGATTAAGGTCCGCTGCTCAGCGTACTGGTGGGCAGCAAATTTGAAATTTTACATGATTTTTGGAGCTACAAGCCCTTTATCCCAATCGCCATTGTGCTTGAAATAATGTTGTGCAGCTTGACACTCCTAGTGGTCTATGATACGCTTGATGGCGTTTCAGGGCTAAATGATCTAACTACTACTACTACAACTATTCACACCTCATGAACCGCTACTACATATCAGCATCCAATCAGCTGACAGCTGCTGAATGTGGCTCTCTACAGAGTATCAGCTGCAGTGGGAGTTCTCATCACAGTCATTCAAGCAATATGAAAAACTGACACATGAATTGGACAACTCTGCACAGTAAGGCACAAAACCGGAAAATACAAAGGCCTTCACTTCTTCACTGCATTCCTGTGGTGTGCTGTGCTCGAAATTCAGAAATTGAAACACGTGGTTGGGGAAGTAGAGATTTTGTTCTAATTACCATCCATATTAGCAAGACAAAAATACACGGGCCCTAATGGGCACTGTGCATTTTCCTCCTGTCCACTGTCCGGACAGCGAGTTTCCCAAAACAACGAAGCATATATACATTGCAAAAGTTGGTCCCCAGAAAAACTGTCCATAACTTGAGTCGTCCATATTAACGGGGGTCGTATTAACGAGGCACAACTATTGTTCCTTCTTAAAACAAAGCAAAAAACAGAATCAATTATGTCCTGAACTTGTTTGCTTATGAAGCATGTTACAGTGGAAAGGCCCCAAATTAATTTTCACATCTGGTTCTTAAACACCCACTGATCTAGGCACAACAGTTCTTTTCTTTTTTTATTTTCTTTTAGCCTTACACCTGCACCAAAAATGCTGTAAATGCTGCCACAATTGCCAAGAAACTTCACGTTATTTTGCTGTAGGAAACTTACACTCTTGTAAATCTTTACACCTGTATGCCGCCGCAGTGGCTCAGTGGTTATGGTGCTTGGCTACTGACCCAAAAGAAGCAGATTCAATCCCGGCTGTGGTGGTCACATTTGAATGGAGGTGAAGTTCAACAAGTCCATGTACAGTGTGATGTCGGTACATGTTAAAGATGCCCAGTTGGTCGAAATTACATAACCGGAGCCCTCCACTGTGGCATCCTTCATAGCTTGAGTCGCCCCGGGACATTAAACCCCATAAAACCTGCACCTTATTTACACCTCTGCAGAGATGTTGCACAGCAAAACCTCACACGTGGGTAAAAAATACATCACACTTCTACACAAGCTTATACCCCTGTCACACACTCAAAAAAGTTGCGCTGCTGCCACACGGCAAGCTCGATCGCCATTGAGAGTTTTCATCACCTCACAATGAGGTGTTGTGGCACCACTATGGCTGTCAATAATTTTGTAGGCAAGCTAGCAATCGATAAGTTTAATTGAGAAAGATAAAAACAAAATGTTGATTTGCTACAAACAATATTAATCACTCTTGAAATGAACTTCTTGGACAAGATGTAGTAGCATTCATGCACTTATGAAGAAGCTGCTGTTTGTGTATCGCTGGTAACAATGGTGTTATGCTTGCTGCAGAGTTTTGTAGCCCGAGCTGTCTTTTTTTCTGTAAGATAAGTTCTATTAGAGATGATATTGCAGTGATTTTATTCCTCAGCGCATTACTGTGTGCACTCAGTGTCTGAGTGCATGCAGCCTCCACTCGAAGGCCTTTGAGATCTCGACAGAGTTTCCCTATGCTATAGGCCAGATCCTTGGCCTGTGGCACGCAATGAAATGTACAGGCTGTTTCACAGTTAGAGGGAAATTCGGAGCGCGTTGCTTCGCGATGCGGCGAGCACTGGAATCGCACCCTGCTGGGAAGCTCGCGCAAGCGCAGTCTGCGCTGGCGGCTGAGGGGCGGAGTCTCGCCGCGTCGTCTGCTACGGAGCGGGTGCGCTCTTCTCAGTCTGAAAGCAAGAAGATTACAAAGGCAGCGCACGGCCTTCATAGTTTTTTTATGGGAACTGAGCAGGTATGGTAAAGAACATTTGTTAGTGCAACTTTTACTCTTCTATACACCACCTTTGACAGCATGCTTCTCCGCACCACGGTGACTCAGTGGTTAGTGCGCTTGAATGCTGAATCGAAATGCGCGGCTGTAGCGGCCGCTCTTCGGTGGTGGCGAAAAGCAAGGCGCCCCTGTTTTTTGCAATGTCAAAGCACGCTAAAGAATCCCAGGTGGGCGAAATTTCCGCAGCCTTCCACTACGGCGTCTCTCATAACTTGATTCGCTTTAGGAGGTTAAACCCTATAAAGCAAATCAAACCAAAACAATCAGCATCGTTTCTTGTTTTCCAAGATAGCAATACTAATTTCCTTACATGTGTGTTCTACCGTATTACCCGTGAAAACAAAGCAAACCAAAATTTGCAGCGCAATTTCTTGGTGTTTATTCCCCACAAAATTGAAAAAAGGAAACAGAAGAAAAAGATTTCGCACATCTGAGCTAATTGGACGGAATGAAATGTTAATAGTGATGGTGCAATGTTACTTAAACAAAATTCGTTAAATGTGCTGCACCCTGCCAAAGGGAATGGTTTCACAGCCCTCAGCCACCGATAGAGAATGGGCGTATAACGTTTGCAACTTCTCTCAGTATTTTGTCAGGTCCCCAGTGGCAGTGATGACAGCGCCCATTCGTGAGGGCAGAGAAGCGTAGAGTGATTCAGTCAACGCCGTGTTCTTTCGCAGCTCGTCCCATTCGCTGCGAATGATGGACCAGAGGCCATCTTCGGATAAGCCTTGCAGAGAATGGCGCGCCAGGTAATAGCGCGTCAAATTTGTCTTCATCACGCTGCGTTTCTAGAAATGAACGATATCAGTACTGCGGTTTCGGAAAAAAAAATGTATAAATGAAGCATGCTGCGAAGGCAGTTTATACAATAGCATTACTGCCAGGATCAGGGGTTGGCGCGGCAAAACCTTTCTTTTCGTCTATAAGCTCAGCTGCTACAAAAAAACGATGAGAGCCGTGGCCGTGCCCTTGCAATCCACCTGCTTTTCGACCGAGCGGAGTACACCCGCGCCGTAGCAGACGACGCGGCGAGACTCCGCCCCTCAGCCGTCAGCGCATGCGCTAGCTTCCCAGCGGCGCGTGATTCCACAGCTCGCCGCATCGCGAAGCGACGCGCTCCGAATTTCCCTCTAACTGTGAAACAGCCTGTACAAATAGGAGCGGCAAAAGTGACCTGCCTGATTTCTTCACTGTGCGAGGTTGTCTGCGGACAGGTAGTTCCTTGCCAGCACGCTGCAAAAAAAAGAGACAAGGTGATACTTTGTTCTAGAACGGATAGTTTTTTTTTTTGTGCATGCATTAATTAAGAAAGCAACAGCTACTGTTTGAAGGTGTTTTATCTATTAAACAGTAAATGGCACAAAAAATAGCTGCAATGAATAGTAACTGATACAATCCTCCGTGATATCATTAAAATAAAGAATGATGACGAATTTTTATGGCACAAGGGCAGCTTTGGCCAAAGACCACCGTGGCACGAGACATTTTTCATCTTCACAAGGTGGATTCTAAAACCCGTTTTCCAAGCATTTCAAACCAGAAAAGTCAAGCACGAGGCCAGGGGTTAAGCATGTACCCACTGCAAAACCAGTTGTTGCAGTGACTCAGTGGTTACGGTGCTCGGCTCCTGACCAGAAAGACGCGGGTTCGATCCTGGCAGCGGCGGTCGCATTTCGATGGAGGCGAAATGTTAGAAGCCCATGTTGTGTGTGATGTCAGTGCATGTTAAAGATCCTCAGGTGGTCAAAATTATACGGAGCCCTCCATTACGGCATCCCTCATAGCCTGATTCACTTTGGGACATTGAACCCCATAAAGTGAAACCAAATTAGTGCAAAAACCGATGGGTGCCTGCCAGCAGTTCATATCAAACCCTACACCTCCTGAATATGAGGCAGATGCTGAAAATCACTACAACACTGCTGCAGTGACATTGGTAGAGTGAGGTCTCCAGTTTTTGTGGTAGCTTTCACACAGTTAACTGCGACAAAAGGAAGTGCAATCTGTCTCTCCATATGTTTCATGCAGAACTCAGTATTACTTAATAAAATTTATGCTCAAAACTGCGCACTGCTGACCGCACTAATCATAAGGCCATAGTCATTTCACCATAACATACCTTAAACTAGACTTGGACAGCTCAGATTAAGTGCACTGCTGAGCGCACTAATCATAAGGCCACAGTCATTTCACCATAACATACCTTAAACTTGACTTGGACAGCTCAGATTAAGTGCACTGCTGAGTGCACTAATCATAAGGCCGTAGTCATTTCACCATAACATACCTTAAACTTGACTTGGACAGCTCAGATTAAGTGCACTGCTGAGCGCACTAATCATAAGGCCATAGTCATTTCACCATAACATACCTTAAACTTGACTTGGACAGCTCAGATTAAGTGCACTGCTGAGTGCACTAATCATAAGGCCATAGTCATTTCACCATAACATACCTTAAACTTGACTTGGACAGCTTAGATTAAGTGCACTACTGAGTGCACTAATCATAAGGCCATAGTCATTTCACCATAACATACCTTAAACTTGACTTGGACAGCTCAGTTTAAGTGCACATCGTTAGTACAGCAGAAAAAAAGGTGCCCTTCACAACTACTTCTTCAACTGTTTGGCATGGGAAGCTGCCCTTATAGCCAAAAAAATCAAGCAATTTAACACATCAATAGTATTTTCTGCCACAAAGAGAGCACCAATGACATCAAATGTGATGTCCCAAAACTGGGCATCATGGTGGCAGTGGCCAAGTTTAACAGCATCTACCACTGCCCATTTTTGTGCTCTTTTGTACTCGTTATGCTCAACAGTACGTTAAGCACAAAGAGCCCGCTCAAAATACCTCATTTTAACCTACTTCAAGATTTTCAAATGGTCAAAAACAATTGACGAACACAGCTGATAACAAACCATCTACGTCTCTAACACTCACATTACAGAAAAGTGAACAGTAAATTGCTAGACGCACATAACATCAATGATATTTTTAGTTTCATAGGACAGTCTGTATATATTGGTGAATTTTGATATGCAACAGACTTGAAAATTAGCGCATAGATATCAATTCACTGACACCACCTCATACCAATAAAGGGAACGGGCCAATTAATAATGGTAGTATGCAGCCAAACCTAAATGACAATTGACAGCAAATGACCCCAGACGTTTGCACTTTCGTATAATGATGAAACTGGCTGCACCTCATCGACTGCTGCGAGCCGCCGCCGGAGCTCGGCCAACGTCTCCTTCAGCCTCTCCTCCACACTGTTGTCGGACTCTGTCGTCCCGGACTCTTCCAGCTTCGGTGTGCCGCGCAGCCAGTATGGACTTCCCTGCCTCCTCCCTCCTGGGGCAACTGCTGGCGTGCGGTGACTTGCACTACCATCCGCAAACTTTTGCGCATCAACATCGTCCAGGCCAGACTCCGCCGTCGTGTAGTTTGGACTTGTGAGAGGCGAGGGTGTATCAGGAACATGTCGATTCGGTGGCAGTCGGTTGGGTCCGACGGAGGGCGGAGCGGCAGCGGTTCGCATTTTAGCCTTGACGTAGTCGCAAAGGAAGCAGGGCCCGTCGCTGTACAGGGAGCAAGAATCAGGAGAGTCTGAGCTTGTTGGAGTAGAATGGCTCGTGATGCTGCTCCTGGCACAACAGCGTCGACAGAAATCGCCTGCATGCGATACAAAGCGTTGAAAAAGTTCAAAGAAGAAAAACATGAGGCGCTGAGGCACATGTCAGTCATTCGCTGGCAAATGACTGGTGCCAACACGACAGAGATCGAACTCAGTGCAAAACGAGGCATGCTGAAATCATCAAGGCAGATAACTGACCAAGTTGGTAAACGTTCACTATGAATAACACAAGCGCTACAAACACAGGTACGAAGGGGGAACACAGCGCTTTGTTCCCCCTGTGCTTCTGTGCTTGTATTGCTTGTGTTATTCACACTGAAATCATCACGGTAGCCATGCAGCCTATTTAATTACATCATGGACACTAACACTTCCTGCTCCAGTTAATTCAAGCTCGTTTAATTTGAGCAGCCAGTCAATTCAAGCTGAAGCTTTACTCTTAGCAACATAAAGCCTATTTAAAAAATAAAAGTTTATTTGAACTGCACATGATTCAAACAAATCCCCAGTCTCCTTTGAGCTTCATCACTGAAAGTTCATTATAATCCCTTGAAACTGATTAGGTATGTTAGCTGCTACAATTTCTGCGACAGGTTCGATTCCTATCTTTATTTTTGCCCAGCCTAAAAGATGTGCTCAGCTAGCAATGTACACTGCACAGCTCTCTGGCTGTTTAGTAATGTTACAGCAGCATTGGCCGGAAGGTGCCATACCTTGCTACAATACATTCAGTGTCCTGCGTGGGACACTGAATGAGCGTCCAGTCTATGCTCCCGTGATATTGCTAAAATCTATGTGTATCATGGATTAAGACGTTATTCACATTGTCTTCTTTGCGTTAAAAACAAGACAATTTTTCTTCGCAGCTACACTCGGCCCTTTTACAGTGAAGTGCACACACTCATCTCATTTACTCCCCGATTCAGGCAAAGGCCTAGTTGTTTATAATACAGCCGCTGGGCACATGTGGTTTGGCTCACAAAACTGTTTGCGGGAAAAGCGACTGGCTAACAAGCGTTCACTTTTCTGCATGCAGGCCTTGTCTGTAAGAAGAATTGCTTATTCAATGATTCAAGTCAGCCTAAAGTCCTCCAAGTCTACAGATTTTTTTTTAAATACTGGGAGATCTCTAAAGTGTCCTCTGCTGCACATTCAATTATTACTGAAACTGGCTTGGATTTTACTGACACAACTGCTGTACTAATTTATATTCAAGCAATCCTGTTTCTTCCAAATGGGAATGCAGGGTGCTTAGAACTGAAGAGTGCTGTGATTTTTGCCCATCATATCTTTTTATTTTTAATAAGGGCCCCAAAACTTGCAACCAAGTGGTGTTCAATTCTGCATTACTCTGGTGACTGCCTTGCATTCCTAAATGGGCATGATATTCTTTCCAATAAGAACCTCCACAGTGGCTTAGGGGTTATGGGGCTCGGCTACTGGCCCGAATGATGCGGGTTCGATCCCGGCTGCTGCGGTTGCATTTCGATGAAGGAGAAATGCTAGAGACCTGTGTACTGTACGATGTCTGTGCACATTAAAGAACTCCAGACAGTCGAAATGATTTGGAACAATCCACTACGGCGTCCCTCATAGCCTGAGTCGTTTTGGGATGTCAAACCCCATAAACCAAACCTTTCCAATAATAATATTAACAACAGTACCTCAATAAAACACTACAAAGACAACAAAACATACGGTGCGGCTCCTGTTCTGATGAAGAAGCTGGAAGTGGGGAGTCTGGCGATGACGGTACTAAAGATGATGAAGATGGTGATGAGGCACCCTGAAGGTCAAGGCACCCGGAGAGTATCTCAAGCAGGTCAAAAACAGCGTGCGGCCTGCCCCCAATGACGTCGTGACCTTCAATGTGCGCCAACGACGTCAGCAGGACGCGGTGCGAGAGGGTGTCGATGGCCGCATCCACGTTGAACACTTCTTCCTCACGGGTCTGTGGATTCCTGATCAGCCCTGCGCAAATTTCAAGTTATAGTCCTTCTCTAAAGTTCAAATTTTACTTTCAGTGTAAGGAAAGGCAACAGAGTGCATCTCATGCACAAAAGGAATTGAAAAAATTAATTCAGCTCAGCCATGATTACATGTAAATGTAACTTCGAAGCACAAGTAACCAGTAGAAGAAAACAGCCACTGAGCACTTTAGTGCTAATGGGAGGCAAAGGGAAGTG
Organism: Amblyomma americanum; assembly: GCA_030143305.2. NCBI lineage: Eukaryota > Metazoa > Arthropoda > Arachnida > Ixodida > Ixodidae > Amblyomma > Amblyomma americanum. The sequence continues at coordinate 63,755 of JARKHS020011871.1, forward strand.
AATAATCCCAAAGCAAATGTTAGTTGTAATTAAGAGGACAATGAAAACAAATTGAAGTTGCCCTAAATTGATTCAATGCAATGTTCCAACAACAAGGCTACTTTAACTGAAAAAAGAGCTTTTATAAGCTAGAAAAGACCCAGAAATTCATACAGGTGTTGCCATCACTGGCTGATTTCACAAATAAAATGCAATAATGTCAATACATTTTTTATGTGGATCTCTTGAGGCTACACAAAACCGCAGACACCTTCCAACACGCAACCATGGAATCCATAATAGCCTCCATGTAGGCATCTACGCACAAGTTTGAGTCTAGTATTGGGAAAAAAATGTTCCATTTTTTCAACTCAAAATTTCACAATGATAAATACATCTTTTGCTGCCAAACAAACATCAACAAGGCAACAAAAAGTCATATTTTACAAACAACAAAAATTGGATGGGGTTTTCATCACAGTTCCTTTAAATTCAAACTCAAATTCCTTATTTATCCAAGAAAACACAATAAAAGTGTGTCCAACACTGTTTGGACCCGTAGCCGTAGGCTAGTTATGGGTCCAAAAAAATTGAAATTCTATAATGCAGACACTTCGTGACATGCACAATAAAAACTTGTAAGAGCAGAAAGGGATATATACATAATAGAAATCACAAAAAAAAAAGCATAGTAAGGAACAGTGGCTACAATTCAAAAACATGGTGCATGTTCAATTACAATAATAAATTACAATGCCGTTTTGACTTTCTTGTTTTTCAGAAAGCTGCAAAAGAGGCCTTGAGACATGAGATGCTTCAAAGTGGCCTTCAGCAGCTCAGAAGAGGCAAACTTTACATAACTAAAGCAAACCGCACAAGCAGAACTCAGGACCTTCTGGCACCGAAGGCTGCCAGCGTTGCACCAAAAAAAAAATGCCGGAGTTCTAATGCTGTTAAATCGAGCATAACGTGCGGAAGCACTTGGTTTCAAATTAGCTTGATTACTGCCTCAGCACTGCCTTAACTTGTCCTTCGAATTCAATTGACTCATGTCTAGACATAGCCTTACATTGTCCTCCAAGATAATTTTTTAAACTTTCGTACCACGTGACCTTCCCCTAGCCACACTGTATCCAAGTCACTTCATCTCAAAGGTCGAGGCTTCAGAGACCCACTGGCATTTTTCAGGATTGCTAATAAAAAAGTGCTTTCGCACCAAACGGGCGCTAAATGGTGCTTCCAAACGAAATGGTCCATGCAGTACAACTCCAACCTATATGAGAACTGAACCAAGTGAACACAGCTGTGGGAAATCGAACAGGTCCACAAAGCAATGACGCCAGATATGCTATGTAGGCAAGCTTCCTAGCAGGAACCACAGCCAGCAATCATAAGAAGCCATGACAGGCACCAGCACTCAAATGCAACAGCTAGGATATACCAGCGCTTCTTTTTCTTCCACTTTCCAATCAATTATCTTTCAAAGATGAAGTGATTACGTTACTGATTTTCCATTGATCGATACCATACATTTATTTTTTAAACAATTCCCCCATGCTTTCCTTGGTTTTGGTGACAGTTGATTCCTTTATATGAAAGCTAGTACAAAAGGTTTATGAAAAGGCCAAAGAAACCATAAACTCGTGAAGTGAGGCACCAACGCTAAACGACGAAGTCGCAATGTTTTGCGAAGCTGAAGACAGGAAAAAAGAATTGTAATTCATCGCAAGCCCGAACCACGCACACCAACAGATGACACTGGCAAAATAGCGCTCGCACCCCATGTTGGTAGTGACTGGCACCACACACAAAAAGAATGCACCTCCACCTGGCTGCTACACATGGAAGACAAGCATCCAGGGACATGACCGCGTTGTACAATGTGATCATGTCTCAATGGAAGCTACACTAACACCCCAACAGAAATCCAAATAAAAATGATAATGAAACAATTTTAAAATCCTAACAAATTAAACCAATTAAAATATAACAAGAGAAAACCCTGCACATAACCAGATTCTCATAATCTACTCAAAATTCCTGTGTCCTGTGCAAGTCCGCCTACGTAACTCAAACCAAAAAAATGCAGTTGGTTACAACCTTGTCACACAAAGATATGCTCCATCATTCACCCAGAATAGAGATAGCTTAAGAGTGCCACAATATCACACACGGCCGCCAGCCTACGTACCCGCCGCGGTGGCTCAGTGGTTAGGCCGCTTGGCTACTGAGCTAGAGTACCCAGGTTCAAACCCAACCTCGAACCCAACCGCAGTGGCCACATTTTGATGGAGGCGAAACGCAAGAAGGCGCCTGTGTGCTGTGCAATGTCAGTGCAGGTTAAAGATCCCCACATGGTCAAATTATTCCCGAGACCTACCTACCATAACTGTTTCTTCTTTCGCTTCCTGCTTTATCCCTTACTTACCATGTGGTTCTGGTGCGACAGATCCTGCCCCATTTCCTTTCCTCAAAACCAATTTTCATTTTTTTTTTTCAGTCTGCGCCCCTGATGGTTAATGGAACAAGAAAAAAAAGCAGTAACATCAGCAGCCTCAATCTAATTCAGCTCTCCATTTCAAAAACTAGACAAGGGCAAGCTTCGCACCTGCTACTTCGATGCCACAGCAAGCCTTGTACAGCATCATGATGAGCTGGTAGGAGAGGGCCGACAGCTTGCCGATGCGAGGGTGTGGCAGCTGGCATTGCACGATGAGCTTGTTGACGAGCGCCAGGCATTCTGCGGTTGAGGCAAACGAGGCCAGAAAGAACAAGGCCGCAACATCAGCAACTGGAAACTCGTTGCTAGGGCTCAAAACTTTTTCACCCAGCACTGAAGTAAAGAACTGCATGCAATATCTATGCCATGGCCGAGTACCCTGATGACCACGCCCACAAGTAAAAGGACTGCCAGGGTCACAACTTCGAAGCTGTTAACGGCCAGAAGAATGAGGGAGAGATTTTTTGGCAACAACATAATTGGATGATGCCAACAAAAGGCATAAGCCCCACAGAATTTACCGCTGTAAAAGCACAAGCAAGACAATCCTTCCACTTCTCCGACTTATAACCAGCACAGCTACACTGCAGCCAAAGAAATTAGTTACCTGCATTGAAGACAGGCGCTTGGTGCATGAAGCAAATGTAGAAGAAGGCGCGAGGCGAGCGTGGCTTGTGTATAAAGTCACACGCCATAATCACAGCCGGGATAACAGCTTTGAGGCATGGCTGACGTGCCTTCCTTCTTCTACAATATGGTCACATGTCTCAGAGAAATACAAGTACCATGCAGCTGCAGAGGCCCAGAGATTTGACCATCGACCTCATATACGGGAGGTATGGGGTTCAATCCCCAGTTCTGCCGGGCACCCAATGATATTCCAATGTGTGCAAGCTTCCCCTGGCCGCAGTGATCATTGCTCATTCGTGAACTCTGTATTCTGCATGTGAATTGCCCTAATGAAAAAAAAAACATATACACAGAAGGAATTCTTCTTTACAGGTTTTGAAAGAGCCCTGAAATGCATTTGAAATAACCCTGAACACAAGAAACGGTTTGGAAAAAGTAGAACACCTTGCAAGTGACTTAAAAATGAGTCATAAACAGGGAATGGAAAAAAAAGAAATGAACAGCACACTCTATTTAACCTCCTGCTTGATTGCAGCACAAGTTCTAGCGCCCTTTTCCCCAAATTGCAGCTCTGCAAGCAATGCATGGAGTAAAATCCCCAGCCACTGTCAAATCAAAACACTGCCAGTTGGAAGTGCAAAACATAAATCATGCTCGAGAACAAAAAAAATAAAAAGTAGACATACAGATGATGAAATAACTGTGCCATGATGATTGCACGCCCCACTGTAATCAAACTTAGCACTAAAACCTTAGCAAAGAAACGCGCTCGTTTCATGAATTTTAAAATAAACCACCTAGCCTAGGTCGCACCACTGGGAACAACCCCTAAGCCTTACTTCCTACTCAGCACATACAATGGAAAATGAAACAATGAAGCACTGAACTTTACACATGTCCACAACAGCTGGTCTCTGCAAAATTCCATGTAGTAAGGCTTCCGGGTAGTGATTCAAAAACTCAGTTTTCAAGCAAAAACATAACCTGAAACGTCAGAGCACATACATGCTGAAGAAAAAAACATGAAAATTTAACATCACCTTTCAACACAACAGTGCAGGTGACAATCACAAGTACAGCTGGCGAATGTTTTTTACTTCCACTCTTGTTAACATTTACTTTGCATCATAGTGCTTTTACTATAGTACTAAACTGCAATCACAGCTGTTTCCACTGCTTCTGGTTGAACAAGGTGCAGCAAGGTTTCAGTGCAATACCGTGCTATAGATCCTATTTCCATACATCTCTTTTTGTATGATGCATTACATATGACATGAATAAAGAAACTGAAATCTGTACATGACAAGAGGCTGCAGCAGAGTTTTTAACCATCACCTCAGTCCCCGTGACACAACAAATGCCCCAAGCACCTATTCTCTTGAAGGCTAATAAACAAACCTGCAAGGACTTAAGCTATTTTGCAGACGCATTCGCCTCGGGAGTGCACAAAGTTTTAGACATGGAGGATAATTGTTTTGAATGAAATGCAAAAGCCTTTTTGTTTGTAATGTCTATTAGACAATCACTGTAGAAGTTAGTTGCACCAGAAACCTACTGCTATCAGCAGAGACACGAAACACATTTGATTACTCATAACGCTTGTTATGCAATGATGAACGAATCAGTGCCCATGATCCTAGCGTCACAACCTTTGCTGCTGCAGTTAAGATGAATAGGCCAACACAAAAACATGTCTGGAAGCAGCTCAGTAGAGTGCCATAGCCTGCGTTATTTGATGTCAAACAATGCACACAACATATGACGAAAATTATTGGGTAAGTGAGCACCAACACTGAACATGAATGTGCTTGCTCAAAAATTAGTCTGGAATTCTTTCTCGGGTGTGCATATTCACCAAAATAAAATAGTTCAGCACATGGCAGACATAGAAAAACTTGCAATCAGCGTTATGCCATAAATTCTTCAATATAACCATGTAAGTGAATTTTAATAACTTTTGCTCAACACTACAAACAGCACTTTAATTCCTTATGAGGCACGGTAGAATGAGTGGCCTTAGGTTAATTCTGACTGTTGCGTTTGTTCTCAATGTGCATGGGACACTTAGTTTCTGTGTTGTGGGCATGGCAGGAACCATGACAATACGTGCCTTTTAAAAGACTGTGCCATCTTGTTTTTTTTTTTGTTTTAGTGTTTTGCATCGATCACACAACTTCCTGAACTACATTCAAGTAACCAGGCATTCCTGTTGTGCGCTTTCATGCATTTCTCCACGCTTTTCGTAAAGTAGATTGCACACTCTGACGCAGCAGCTCTGCGGACCCTAATAATCCGACAAAGTAAGTGCATTCGGCCGAATATTAGGTTCTTTCTAGATCGCGGGATAAACGCAATTGACTGTTTTGTCATCGCCTGTACGACTTTTAAGCATCAATTCAGAATTGCAGCGACCACACACAAAATCTAGCCACAAAGTCCGGCAACTGCTGCTTTGGAAATGGCCTCTCGAGAACAAAACCGCAGCGTCGCAGCACCTGGTTTCAAGGTGAAACGAAACTTGAGAAACAGCGCGGTTGCGAAACTGCTCCTCCTAGAGACGTACGCCACGCTCAATATATACCATTCATCAGTCAGATACCCGCGGCATGCCACCGCCGCTACAGCGTGCGAAATGTCACGGCCAAGTGCGCTGCAACACATGTGGCGTAAGCATTTGTTTGGTGAACCTTTCGACGCGTCTACGTAAGCACAGCCTCAAGCAGATTGAAGAGAAATACCGCACCTCGTTCCACGTTCAAGTCACTCATGACGCCGACGGGGCGGTCACCGAAGATCAGCGCCGGATCCCGAGGCGCCCCGACATCGGTGGCGCGCTAGGACTCCGCACTTGGCCGATCGCGAATTCAAGCTTCCCTCCACGGATGCCCAGCCATCGTCCCGTGGCTTCTCGAGAGACCGCTCCGCCCTCACGGCGTTGACGTAATCCCACGCTGCGGTGCTTTTCCACTGCGCGTTTCGGCGTCTACGGGTGCCTGCAGGTCCCGCACTTCGCTCCGGAGCCGACGTACTCGAGCCGAAACGCCCGTTTTCGGCGGAAAGCTTCGGTTTTCGCCTCGGTCGAGGCCAAAACCGACGCACACGCGTGACACGCAGGGCTGTCCTGACACGAGCTTCGCTCGCTGTCCGCTGCATACCTGGGCGCTGCCGGTCTCCAACTAAAAATAAACCGAAACCATTTTTCCGGTTGCTAAACGACACCTACGTTCCACTTGCCGGTGGCGCGGCAGACATCGCTCAAGGCACTGACGTCGTGTGACGTCAAATTTGTGAGAATACAGGCAGCGCGTGTGCGACTCTCCTAGCAAAGCGACGCTGTACTCGCGCGCGGCCAATGGAACGCACCAAAAAGTAGGGTGGCGCCATCTGTTGTTGGGCCTAGAAAACCTCTCGCGCCGCCTGTCTCATTGTTCCCGGAAAGGCCGCAGCCAAGTCACAGAGAAGTGTACGTGTTCAAGCTACACACCATGGCCGAACCGAGCGACACGACTTTAACTTTCTTCACCAAGGCGACGCCGAGCCAGTGGAGTTATGTCCTGTCCCTGTACAAAGAAGTCCTCAAACAGAAGGCCGCGCTGCGTACCAAGAAGGGAGGCCCCGAGGAACTCATCAAGCTCGACGCCTGGTAAGTGGAAAAAAACTTTTCTTTCCTCCCTTGTCGCGATGGAGCAAAAAAAGGCAGCCGGGGCCAGCCTCAACCAAGGCCGTGGGGCCTCTTTGTCGGGCTGCCGCTGAAAGCGAGCGAAAACAGTGGTTAACGCGTTGTCGAAGCGCTTTGAGCCCGACGAGTCTTTTACCGCGACGAGTGGTGTTTTAATCCCAAGCGTACTACATACGTGTCCTCCCCACCGACGCAGCCGCTTCTGCTGAAGCGAGCGAGCGAACGCCGCCGGCGTCGCGATCTCGCACGCACGCACACGGCCGGACCGCCGCGGCTTTTGACAGCGGGCGGTTCGGCCGCGCGAGCGACGCCGTTCCGAGCCCACTGCTCGCGCGAAACCGTCTCTGCTGCCCCGTCGTCGCGTGCGGCGAACAGCCTCTTGCCCAACGCCGCGGCGCTCCGCTTTTTCGTGATGTGCGCGTTTTGTTTTGTTCAAGTGCAGCGGACGGATTGCCTCCCCCCCTCTTCCTTCTTCTTCCCCCTCGCGCTCCTTCGACGTGGTGTGTCGTCGTCGACACTTCCTTTCCACCCCGCACACCAATCGCTTCCGAATCGCCGTCGGCCCGCTTTTGTTTTGGGGCGCAATCCCGCGTTTTATTCCCTGCCCTTTTTCATTCTCATTTGCTTGTTTTCTCGTTGGCCTGGCGGCGTTCTGGGCGAGGAGGAGAAGACGTGGGTGGCTGCGTGCGGGGCGTTGAGGTGACGAGGGTAGAGGAGGAGGGGGAGGAAACTGGCACGGGCTGCTGCTGCCGCCTGCGCTGCACGGCACATCGATTCGGGCTAGGCCTAGCTGGGTTCACGGCGCCGCAGGGAAAGAACGAAGAGAGGAAAAAGAATTGAGGGTGCGGGGAAACTCAGCACGGAGGGGAGGGGAGCTTCCCCGCCGGGACGTTAAAAGCAAAAGGGGCGAGCGAACGCAAAGAAAAGCGCGTGCTAGCGTCACCAAAAGAGCGCGGAGCGTTCCTCTTTCTCTTTCCTTCTCTCTGGGGCCGTCGCTGCTGGCTCGGAACGTTCTCGGCGCGGCCGCTTGCTGGCACTGGGGAGCTCGCCGGTGTTCCTCGTCGTTCGGCTCGTGTGGAGGACGTGCGCGCGATAGCGGCGCCGAGTGCGAGGGTCGGCGGCGGCGCAGCCGCGTGCGTGCGCTGACCGTGGCGGAGAGAGAGAAGGGAAAAAGAAAGAAGGGATCGCAGCAACAGAAAAATGGGCGCACGGTTGAAGGCGAAAAACACGTCGCAGGAAAGAGAGAACGAGCGACGACCGCTGCTGGTGCGGCGAGCGCCGCCTGGCCTCCGAGAACGGAGGCTGAGTGCCGGCTCAGCGGCAGCCTGCTGCCCGGAGGGGGGTTTTTCGCTCGATGGGGTCTCTTTGATGCTTGTGCGGTTCTGTCTGCCGGTGGAAGGAAAAGAAAAAAAAAATTGTTCTTTTCCTTTTTAACATCCGGCGCAGCTGAAGCGGCGCGTCGGTGGGGAGATTTCGCTTCAGTGCTGCCGCCGTTGCGCTGAGCTGCTGCTCCCGCTGCTGGGTTCGATGTGGTGGACATGTTCGTTTTTTGTTTTGTTTTTTTTTCGGCGTTTTCGCTGGTGCCGTTCGCTTTGAGCGGCCGCTCGCCGGCTCGGGGATAAAAAGCGATTCGCCGCCGGTCCGTCCGTGTGAGCGCTCGCTCGCGCGCTCTACTTTTTCTACTCTGCGTTTTGCGTCACTTCGTCTCTTTCTGTGCTGCGCCTCTTAATCTCGTTCATTCCTGCCCATTCGTCGCCGTCGCAGGCTGAGGATTTTTCCTTCCTTTCTTTCCCTTCCGACGGAGCGAAAAAAGTCGCTGGTCATCCGGCGAATTTGCGCGCGCGTGCGGTGACCGCAGTCCCGCACTGAAAAGAAAAATCGCTTCAGCCTCGCTAAGCCTACAAATGTCTCGCATTAAATTTTGTTTTGCAAATTCATTTTTGCCATCGTAAGCCGTCTGTCATCACTTCGCGCGGGTCTGAAGAAATCGATGCGAGCGTTGCGTTTTATTGTTTAACGATTGGAAACGATGATCGAGCTGCAGGAGAAACGCTGTAATTTTTCCATTGCGAAATTGAGGCCGAGTGTGGTGTTACGATTTCGGAGCCGTCATAATCGTGTTTGAATAAATGGGAGGCGCTTTCGGCACATCATAAAATATATTTCGCTGACAGAGCGAAATAGTGGTGGCTGAGGTAGAAGACAGCATACCATATCACAGTGACGCAGCAGCCTATTTTTGTGGAGAAGTTCATGGGCGGTCTACAGTGGAATCTCATTGGAACTCGCTTAATTCGAACGTCCGGTTTGTCAGAACTGACACGTCGCAATATTGGCGTGAAAAAGACTCCAGTAATTCAGGCAAATTCCTATTCCAATCAGAGTTGAAATTATCGGAAGCTGCCCGGTAGCACCGAACATTAGGATTGTGTTTTAAAAATGTTCTGTAAGTTGTAATATTACTTGTTGCATTGTAATGATACAATAATATTAAAATTAACATATAACGTTGTAAGTTACATAGAAAACGTTACGTTGGACGTAACTGTCAAACAACATTACAAAAATATTTCAAGCACTGATTCCCAGAACAACTCCCACTGTTTTACGGTAGAGATATTTTTTAACTAGCATTACTTTGCAACCACATCTTAGATGGTACTCGCTATAGCTTGCATGCACAGCCCCAATTATTTTGTCAGAAAACTTTGGTTATTACCTGTTTTCCACTATCACTCATGAAACATCCCTTGGTAATGGGTACATAAGCTCGACTCCATGAAATTTGTTCGGGGTTGAGTGAATATACGAGTGGCATGTTGTGCTGTATAGTGGAACTGAAGTGTCGCCCTCATTGCTGGTTCTTGCAAAGTGTTGTAGGTTGTGTGCTGTCAAAACTGGCAGGGCTGCTTCACCATTTTCGAGAATGTTACATTTGTCATTTACTTGTTTCAGTAGTATTCAGTGAAGCTTGTTATTTTAATGTTTATATGCAATATTACAAAAACATTAGAGAAAAGGGACATTAAGCGCATTGAAGAAACATTTGACCATAACAAAAATGTAACATTATCGGAATGCTTGGGTGCTACCTGGATGAGTGTGGTGCATTTGTGTTCACGAGTAATAACAAAGGCAGCTATGAGATGTTACAACAGTGTCACTGTTTTTGTTTTCCTCAAACGTGACATATAGTTCTTAGCGTCCTGTTTTTCTAACATATTTGAAAAGTTGCAAAGAAATGTTAGAATAGCCCTGTACTAACAATAAAAATTTAATGTAACTTTCACTAAAATGGGAAGTAACCTTACAAAAGCATTCAGGCCTGGCAGTGATGAAGGTATTATCGTGCTCAGTATAAGCTGCAATGGTGTGGCAAGAGCTCTATTCTCAAAGCAGTGCAAGCACTATGATGCTGGAAATTTATGCAGCTGCGTGTTAATACAAAGAACAAGGTGCACTTACTCGTTGTACACATTGGGTGCTCTGCATAAAGTCGTTTTCATTTACTATGAAGTGGAAACTTTGGTTGGTTCATATCAGGCACGTTGCAAGTCATATTCAGCCCAACAGTACACAGCTTAACACTTTGCAAGGACCGACAACGAGGGCAGCGTTTGAATCCTACAATACGCCACTACCAGTACATTCAACTCACTCGCATTTGGAATGGATACTATGGAGACAAGCTTTTACAGACATAATTGAAGGGTGTCTCATAAATGATAGTGTTGAATTGGTAACAAGCTTTCGAACAAGTTTTCTAACAAAATGGTGGGGCTGTCCATGCGATCTATGGCAGGTACAATCTAAGAGATTTATTGAAAGCGACTGCTAGTTGAACAGCTTATCAGTAAGAATAGTAGGAAAAGTTAGGACAAATACTTGGAATATGTTTGTTATGTTGTTTGATAATAACATTTAGAGCACAGTATTGCAACAGTGTTTAATGTGAACATTAAACTGATGTTTACAATACAACATATTACATTTTTTTAACATTTTTAATGCTATAATAACATTTCAAACATTACACAATGTTTATTTTCAATGTTATAGTAATATCTAATGCATTGTATATTATTTTTTATTCTTGACGTTAAAATATTGCTACTGCAGCTTACCTAACAATTTTGTGACATTGTTTTAATGTTTGGTGCCTTTTTAAGTGCAGTTTGCAATTTATTGCAGATATTTTTTAAAATTCAGTGTGGCAGAATTTTTTTTATTGCAGTTCATAAATACAGTTTGCACTAAACATTGCAAAAATGACAGGGCGGTTTCCTACATTACATTCACAATGCCTAGCGGTATGTAGGATTACTTGGACCTAGAAGGTAACCGCTGACTTATTGGTAATTTGTTCACCCTCGAGTAGACTATGCAACATGTCCCCTTGTGGTTCCTTTAACACGAGTATAGATCTTTCCCACTGAGGGCTCCCCAGGTGTCGCCACGTTGCTTGGTGGGCTGTTGTGTGCTGTTGTGTGCATTTGGCACTAGCGTGGTGGAAGTGACGGAACTATGCATTGTTGCAGTGACAATAAGGCATAGTTCAGGTTGAGTAATCGCTACTCTCTCTCTTACATTTCGAAATGAAAAGTGTGATAGTGAGGTCTAGGCCACAGAAGCTTTTGTTTTCTCTTATTAGCAGTGCAGGATGTATCGATAAGCATTATCTGTCTGCTGAATCTGATCTCATGCAACCTTTTGGGATTGTTTATTATGAGCAGTTCTCTTTCTCTCATTTGTGCTTTTGTAACCTTTGTGTTGATCATTTGCCTTGAAATTAATTTTAGGGTCATATTTTGATGAAACAGATCTGTAGACATGGTCTTTGTGAGTGTTCGAGTCAAATTTTACAAGGTCTATGTGGACCCTATAATTTTCAGATAAGTTTTTTAATTGCTGCTGGCAGTAGCTCGCAACTGATTAGGGCAACCCCTCACTGCACATTGTTGACAGCCCTACCCCGATGATTTAAAGTGGGCAATATGGGCAAGCCCACTTATTGGCTGTGACCAGGTGGTGTGGGAAGGGTGCAGTCCCCACTTTGTTTTCTTTATTTTTGCAGCGATAGCTGTTAGGCGCCCGTTCCGGGCTTGCGCGTCGTCGCCATTGGCGTAACCGGTTATCCACCCACCGGATGGATGTCATTAACGCACTCGCCTTATATGACAGTCAACCTAGGTCACATAAGGGAGACGCTGATGCTAGTCGGGAGTACTTAGTAGCTCTGGATAGGAACATTGGATGCCGGGTGCGTTTATGCTGCTACTCTTGTGAGTGCCACAGAATGAGCCCCAGTGATTGCCTTTTGCTGAGTGTGTTCAAGTAGCCGGATGCAGTAACCATTCACAGGGTGGGTGGGGTTGCGGTGTAGGTGGGTAGGTGTTCATCCATCCGCATAAGATCGTTCTTCCATCCATATAAGGCGGGCGCAGTATGGGTGTAGTATATGGTGTATGGCGGCGTGGCACACACAGATGACACCGCTGGCAGGATTTCACCGATTAACTCCCATGCAGATGTCGCTGTAAGAAATAACCACATGTCACAGCTACGTGTAGCATTCCGTTACAAAGACATGGGCAACACTTGCGGCACAAGTGAGTTCAGCGAAAAGTTTGTCTCAAAAACAGTTGCTGAAACATGCACATCAACCATTGCTTTGCTCTGCAGAGCATGCAGAGCAGTACAAGGGGTGGTGTAGACGAAAATTCAAAAATGAGTTTTATTGGGTGAGTGCTAAATCATTACATTTAGATATGATTGTCCTCAACCAGGTGAGTTTTTGTTAAATGCTAATTGACTGCATGATAGCAGTGCATGTACCAAAATGTCCTGGTCACTTGTGGTTGCTTTCCTAGCAGACAAGGTTGCTAGAGCAGTGCATCATATTTCAGAATAGTGAGAGTGAACTGCTTTTGCACGCTCACACCTGGTTTGTTGGTTTTGGCACGTCTCTTAGGCTTCCCCACACTTGGGCATTTTTTTTTTATTTCTTTCTTTCTCGGTAGTCTCATACCTGACCACTGGCATTGAAGGATGAGATTTGGAGGTGTTGTTCAGCATGGATACTTTAGTTACTTATCACTGTCCTCTTCGCAGGTACCAGGAGCAGCTTCCCAAGGTCATACAGTCCCGAAAGGACAAGCATTTAGTTCATGAAGAGCTCGTTAAAATAATGAAGTGGAAACTAATGGTGAGTGGGATGACTGCGTAGTTTTCCTTTGCTCTGTTACCTAGAATTACTGAATTATTGTTCAGAGTACCGTGTACCTTTTCCATCGCCACCATGGCCCAGAGTTCGCATACCAGCAAACACAGTTTTCAAAGAATTTCCATAAAGTGCCGAGCTTCCAAAGTGGCTCTCCTCTAGGACCAGCATGCATGCACAAGGTGCTGCTTCAACGAGTCATGAAAATGACGGTTTCCTGTTTTATTTGAGTGTCAGTTGATGATATCTACAAAGTTGCCAATCACGCAGTATTATAACGACATTGATAAGGAGGATACATGGGGAACCCATGGTTGCAGTGCTGCGAACATCAGGCAGGGGCAGTCTTGAAGCTTCCAAATCCTGTGACGGGGAGAGGAGGATCACAGTACTCTGAAAACATACATTAACTCGAGTGCTACCCACTGTGGAGGGCCAGTGGCTATGGCATTCAGATGGTGCTGCGCATTGTCAGCAGATGTTAAAGAATCACAGGTGGTCTGAATTAATAGGGAGCCCTCCACTATCGCGTCTCTCGTAGCCTGTGTGTGTTGCTACGGGACTTTAAACCTCGCACACCCTACCATACAATCTTTCTTTTGCAGTGCTAGAACTGCAAGCCACCAGAAATCTTCTCTTCACGCAGTTGCAAAATTTGGCTTGTGTGCTGTTTCAGTCTAATTATAATTAACCTTTATATGCTGAAACTCCAGACATTTGAAAAAATTACAATTTTTCAGAATTCAGATTCATTCATTTATCGGTGGAAACATTTATCTTAACATCGAGTTTTGAGCCTTCCTACAATTTAGGACACTAGTCAAATACTATTACGTGTAGTTAAGCTTCAAACATTTGTCATCAGCTTTAAAATCACATTTTTCATCATGCGTGATGGTTTTCTTAAAACAGTATGCAAAAATTATTTTTTTGGAGAATCACCAAGACAGTTGGTGTTGAACCTGAAAAATGGCATCCAGAGAAGAGTAGCAGATCTGAGGGCACGCCACTCGCCCTTTGCACAGGAATAGTTTAGAGGTTCTTCAACCTGTGTTAGTGGGCACAGGCTTTTATGCAGTAAACTTTTAGTGTTGCTGCGCAAAAAGCGGTGCCCTACATGTGGGACGCTAGGCTTATATGGGTTATTACGCACACAAGAGAGCCACGATACCTTCTCACAGGTTTCAGAGAAAACTGTTCACATTTGAAAGCGACAAACATCCACATTTGGTTTTTCGAATTACTTGGTGGGTTTATTTTTATTGCAAAAGGTTCTCTCAGAGAGATTTGAATCAATGCAGCTCATACACCTCAGTGAGAGGATCATATCGACTCTTGCCTCTTAAATGTGAATGAAAGGCTCTGCGACATTGAAAAGAGGGAAGATGCGTTCATTGATTAGGGTGCTCGCAGGTGATTCCAGGGTGGCATGGAATGTAACAGGTGGCACATTTCAGCTAAACCTAACTCCTTTGCTTCTGTCTTAGTTGTGTAGCCTGTCACCTTTGCACTTCGCAATGCCTGAATATGTGGCCTTCTATGCATTTGCAAAGACTGTAGTCAGTGAACATGTTTTTCAGATTTCGTGCAGTATCATAGGGTAGACTGACAAATATTTACACAAAGGGCACTTAAAACACCTGGGTACCATGCCTGTGTATCCGTTTACTTCATGCTATTGTTCTTTCTTAATATTTTACACATTCTGTAAACATTTCAAATTTTCTGTTCTATAGCGGCCTGCTATATCAAAAGCATCTGGTGTAATTGACATAACAGGGCTCTTTGTGCTGTTGTGTGGACAGCTACAGTTGAAACGGCATTGTTGAGGAAGCAGAATGACAGTGTTGGTGTAAGGTGCTGTGAGTTCAACACCTTTTGTTGTTTTTTCCTCTCCTCTGTTACCCTGCTGCAGAGAGGAAAGTACCGTCCACAATTGCTGGACCTGGTACGCATAAACACAGAGTTGGCGGTGAAGTCGACAAGCAAGAAGGCGTTCCGCAAGCTGCCCAACCTGTCGGGGGCCATCACAGCACTGACCAACCTGAAGGGCATCGGGCCAGCCACGGCCTCGGCCATTCTGGCAGCCGCCTTCCCCGAACAGGCACCCTACATGGCCGACGAGAGCATGCTGAGCACGCCGGGCGTCGAGGCCACCGACTACACACTCGCAGAGTACCTCAACTATGCCGAGCGCATCAAGACCTGCACTGAGCAGCTGGCTAAGAAAGGTTCGTGCTTGCATAAGTGCATGGTCGGCTTGTCTTCTGTCTTGATGTGATCAAATGGAACATGAAGGGGGAGAGAAAAATATGAACGTTTTATGTGGGGCATAGATGTATTTGTCTACAGCAAGGGTTTGCAGTCTTTTAGCCTCGGAGGAACCCCTCAAGAGAAAAGCATATAACAGCTGTATCTTACCAGTACTCACCTATGGGGCAGTAACGTGGAGGCTAAAGAAAAGGGTTCAGCTTAAGCTATGGAAAGGAAAGCTATAGAAGAGCTATGGAAAGGAAAATGATAGATGTAACACTGAGACACAGGAAGACTGCAGAGTAGGTGAGGAAACAAACGTGAGTTAATGACATCCTTGTCGAATCAAAGAGGAAGAAATGGGGCATGGACAGGGCATGTAATACGAAAGCAAGATAACTGCTGGTCCTTAAGGGTTACGGACTGGATTCTAAGAGAAGTCAAGCGTATCAGGGGTTGGCAGAAAGTTAGATCTGTGGATGAGATTAAGAACTTTTCCGGGATAGGGTGGCCGCAGCTGGCACAGGACCGGGTTAATTGGAGAGATATAGGAGAGGCCTTTGTCCTGCATTGGGTGTTGCCAGGCCGATAAAGATGATGAACCCCATCAGCTTATAAAGGGCGCCGAGGAACCCCGTGTGTGCTCATATCCATCCATTTCTTCCTAACATAAACGCAATAAGGAGGATGAAGTTCCACACCTCTCAAGAAATGGTGAAATTCAATAACAGTGACTGGCTCTATCGAGAAAGTAAAGTCTGCTTTCAGTTACGGTATGGTAAGTTCTAAGGTAAAATGGGCAAAGGAAAGGCAGAGGTTGAGACGTGCACAATATTGGTATTTGGGGAATCCAAAAACCACCCCAAAAAACCCAGCAGTTCTGCAGAACCTACTTTGAAGAATCTTAGTCTGTAGTGTTCAGGCTACATTCAGGCTAGACTAGTTTTGAGATATACATTGAGGTGTCCCCTTGTGCAGAAATACGATCCCCGCCTTGGTGGCTCAGTGGTTATGGTGCTCAACTGGTAATCCTAAATGCACGGGTTCTGTCCTGTCCACGGAAAATTGAAAATTGGTTCTTGAGGAAAGGAAATGGCGCAGTATCTGTCTCACATATCTGCGGACACCTGAACCCTGAACTGCGCCCTAAAGGAGGGAATGAAAGAAGAACGGAAGAAAGAGGTGCCGTAGTGGAGGGCTCCAGAATGATTTCGACCACCTGGGGATCTTTAACTGCACTGACATTGCACAACGCAGGGGCGCCTTTTGTGTTTCGCCTCCATCGAAACGCTGCCGCCGCGGTCGGGTTCGAACCCGGGAACTCCGGACCAGTAGCCGAGTGCCCTAACCAATGAGCCACCGCGGCGCCTGTCCATGGCGGTCACATTTTGATCGAAGTGAAATGTTAAAGGCCGGTGTACTGTGCAATGTCAGTGCGTGTTAAAGAACCCCAGATGGTCGAAATTATCTGGAGCCCTCCAACTATGGCTTCCCTCGTAGCCTGAGTCGCTTTGGGACGTTAAACCCCCTTAAAGCATAAGAAATGTGTACCCTGCCATTTGCTCTCACTGGTGAACACAGGAATTAGGGTGCCTCTAAGACGTGTGTTTTTATGGGGTTTGTCCTGCCTGTGTAAGTGCAAATATTGTTTGTGGACTGTGTAGTGGACTCTTCCTACTAAATTCATTAAAATACTTGTGGTGTTCGCTCAGAAATGAAATACACTGTAGTCTCCGGCTAGGTTTAACTCATAATGTGCAGTCTTCAGTGCC
>JARKHS020011872.1:0-18248 GCA_030143305.2 Amblyomma americanum
ATACAGTTAAAACTCGATTTAACGAAGTTGAGGGGAGCCGTGAATTATTTCGTTAAATCGAGAACTTCGTTAAATTGAATGAGGCATTTCTTGGGCACATAATTCAGTACATTCGATTACAGTAAAACCTCGTTAAAACGTACCCGCTTAAACAGTACTTTCGTTTTAAAAGTAGTAAAGTCAAGTCCCCGACTGAGCACCCATTGAACATAATGCATTTTGCATCCACATAAACCGTACCAGCTTATCGCGGTCGTATCGGTTAGCACGTACCATTTTCACTTTTCGTCGCACTCGCGCGTGACGAATTCACGCCGGTAGCACCGACCCAAAGGACGGTTCGGCTAGCGGCGCAACAATCTTCCCTAAATACCGCCGACGGGACGGCAAGCCACACAGCTAATGACAAATTGGCGCCAAAGTTGGTAATCATACAACTAGGGCATTCTTTGGGGGTCCGTATGGTCATCGTCATGACCCCCCGCGCTACTTTCGAGTGGGTAGCGCCAACACCACGACCGGCGCCGCTAGCGCGTATGAAAAGAAACAACAAAAATTCTTACTCGACAAGAAAGGCCCGAGGGGACTACAAATTTATTTTCCACCAAAGAAGTCGGTGATCTTTGCCTGCGTGCGCTTTGTGAGCAACGGCCGCACCGATTTCTCGTAGGTCTGAAGTGCATCCAGCGCGTCTTCCGTCCCCTCGTGTGCGCCGGCAAAATGTCGCAGCAGATCGAAAGCATCCATCACCTGACCTGGTGTCGGCACGGGAGCTTCGGCACCTGCAGGGTCGTCGGCAGCGTCTTCAGCCGTCACTCCCTCCACGCTTCCTACAAGCCGCAACATATCGGCATCAGTCAAAACTTCCGTTGTGACTGCGTTTGCGTCGGCGTTCACGTAGTCTGAGAAACTTATGCCTGTGGGCACTTCATCCACTGAGCGAAGGTGTTCCCAGGCATCTTCATCCTCGTGCACGGCGCTCGCGCAGTCCGGACCAGCTTCGGCAGTTTCAGGGCCTAGTGTACCGATACCGGCAGTCCTGAAGCAGTTGACAATTATCGACGGCCTCAATGCTCTCCAAGCCGCCGCCACCATCTCAACCGCCATAAAAATATCTATTTTCGTCTCACGCTTCAGCTCCAGGTTGAGGAGAACTCTGTCGACGACTCGACGCTTGTATGCGCACTTCACGCTATTAATTATCCCTTGATCCAAGGGCTGAACCACGGACGTTGCGTTTGGGGGGAAGTAGCGGAGCTCCACGCTGGTCAGCTCGACCTCTGCAACGTAGTGGGCCGTGCAGTTATCCAGCAACAGGCACACTTTCCTTTTCTGGCGACACATGTCGCTGTCAAATTCCTTCAGCCATGTAGCGAAAATGGCACGCGACATCCACACCTTTGAATTGGCAACGTACTTCACAGGAAGCTTTTTGGTGCCTTTAAAACAGCGCGGCCTCGCACTCTTTCCGATGACAAGCGGGTCTCGTTTGTCGGTGCCGTCCATGTTGACGCACAGCAAAAGAGTCAGCCTTTGTTTGCTGTGTTTGCCGCCGTGGCACGCCTGCCCCTTCAGGGCGAGTGTTTTTTTAGGCAGCATTTGGTAGAATAGACCGCTCTCGTCGGCGTTGTAGACGTCGCTGGGGGCATATTTTCCCAGAATGTCGGGCACGTTTTCAGACTGCCAGTCGCCGACTACAGCCATGCTTACGCTGCTCGCTTCACCGCTAAGCACTTTCCCGATGATGCCGTGTCGTTCTTTGAAGCGCGACAGCCAGCCGGGACTTGCCTTGAACTCGTTGTCGCCCAGCAAGCACGCGAAAGAGCGAGCTTTTTGTTGGAGCAGGTCTCCACTCACGGGAATACTATTCTTCGCCCGCAAATCCACAAACCAGGCGAAGAGGGCCTCTTCCATTTTGCTTTGAGGAGTGGTCTTCAGCATTTTTTTGCGCGAGAGATTCCCCGACGAAGTGGCGCGGAGGATGTCATCTTTCCCTTTCAATATTGTGGAGAGAGTACTCGCTGGAATGCCATGTGATGCAGCCACGTCACATTTCTTCTGTCCACTTGTCACAGCACGAATTATGTCCGCTTTCTCGTTCAGGGTAAGCCTTTTTCGTTTCTTGCAGGGCTCCATCTGCTAGTCAGGAGGGTTAGCGGTGCGCTTGCTCGCACACACCACGTCCGCGTTCACGATAGCAAGGCTAGACTGATGGAGGCCTAACAAGCTGAGCTTGACAAAGACGTGCGTTCAAAGGCACGGGGAAATCTGCACAAGAGCGAACACAGAGCACAACACACAAAACACACACAAAAAAAACATGGATGGATGGATACGGCTGAACCCTTTACATCGGGCGGTGGCTCAAGCCACCTAGCCATGTCTTGTGAAATTTTACTCCTGTCTTGCTTTTAGCCACCAATCAGATAACCTTCGCTTGGTTACTTCTAACCTCTTAAAATCCACTTTCCCCTCACTATCCCTAAACCCCAATGCCTTGGGTAAGTCAGCCCCGCTGCCTTCCACTGTAGGGTGAAGCCCTTTACAGAAAAGTATCAAGTGTTCAGCCGTTTCCTCCTCCTCTCCGCACGCAATGCACAAAGTGTCTATCTCCTGGTACCTGACTCTATACGTCTTAGTCCGCAAAACTCCAGTCCTGGCCTCAAACAGCAAAGAACTTCCCCTACAATTATCATAGATATTTTCTTTGACAATTTCCTGTTTAAAGGTCCGGTATGTTTCCAGTGCCGATTTCGTCAGCATCCCTGTTTTCCACAACGCTCTCTCTGTTCCTTTAACCTTTTTCTTAACCGATAAATGCTGGTTTGCCCCCTTACTGCTGTCCAGATATTTGCTTGTCAATTTTCTAGTTCGCTTTCTCCATTTCGTGTCAACATTCTTTATATACAGGTATCTGAAAACTTTCCTAGCCCACCGCTTTTCCTCCATCCTTCTCAATCGTTCCTCAAATGCTATCTTACTGCTAGCCTCTCTGCTCTCGAAAGACGCCCATCCCATATCCCCCTGTACCCCCTGATTTGGTGTATTGCCATGTGCTCCCAAAGCTAACCTCCCTACTCCCCGTTGCCTAATTTCCAGCCTTGCTTGAACATCTGGCCTCATACACAGGACCGCATTCCCGAAGGTCAGGCTAGGGACCATCACCCCTTTCCAGATCCCTCTTACCACCTCATACCTATTGTAATTCCACAGTGCCCTATTTTTCATGACAGCTGCATTCCTACTAGCTTTATTCATTACATATTTTTCATGCTCTGTCAGATACTCAACACTGTTATTTATCCACACCCCAAGATACTTGTACTCATTCACTACTTTTAGCACGAACTCCTGTATTCTATGCTCGCCGCCCTCTTCATTAAATATCATGACTGCAGATTTTTCCTTACTATACTTGAAGCCTAATCTATCTCCCTCTGTACTGCATATGTCTAACAGCTTCTGCAGGTCTTCCTTGTTGTCAGCCATTATCACTATATCGTCCGCGTATATTAGTCCCGGTAATGTCTGTTTAATCAATTCCCCTTGCTTGAAAAAAGATAGGTTGAAGCCTAGTCCACTCCCCTCTAGCTTGGCTTCCAAGCCTTGCAGGTACAACATGAACAACAAAGGGGACAGAGGACATCCTTGTCTAAGCCCCCGCTGTATCTCTACAGGCCCTGATACATTTTTTTCCCATTTTATGAGCACTTTGTTACCTCTATATATATATCTTTTAAAAGATTAATTACTCCATTTTCCACATCCAATGTGCCCAATATGTCCCACAAATGCTCCTGAGTAACATTGTCATAGGCTCCCCTAATATCCAGAAATGCTAGCAATAAGGGCCTATGTTCCTTTTCCGCAATTTCTATACACTGTGTCAATGAAAATAGATTGTCCTCCAACCTCCTTTGTTTCCGGAACCCATTCTGTAGTTCCCCTAACACCCCTTCGTTCTCCACCCAAGCCTGCAGTCTATCCTTTATAATTTGCATCACCACCCTGTAAACCACAGATGTCACTGTTATGGGGCGATAGTTACTTACGTCTGCTTTGTCCCCCTTTCCCTTATATATCATGTTCATTCTACTTAATCGCCATTCATCGGGGACTTTCTCATCCACTATCATTTTGTTCACTACCTGTATTAATGTTTGCTTGGATTTTGGTCCTAACTTCTTTATCAACATAATCGGGATACCATCTGGTCCTGTTGATGTGCCACTAGGAACCTTCTTCTCTGCCCTTTCCCACTCTCCTTGCTCAAGTGAAGCTATTGCTGTAACCGGTCTATCCTCCTTCGATAAACTATGTACCACGTGCTTTGCTGAAAATTTTTCCGTCATCCTTGTTCCTATGTGTTTTATTGCTTCATCCCCTTCTAGTCGAATACCCTCATCTGTAACAATAAACCTTTGTTCTAGCCTAGTTTTATTACTCATTGCATTTAGATGTTTCCAGAAATTTTGGGCTGCTTTTCTATCCTTTTTATTTACTTTTGACATCCATTGGGCACCCTTTCTTCTAATTTTCTCATTAATCAAATAGGATGCGTCCCTTCTACACTTCATGAAGGTATCCCATTTTCTGTCTACTTCGGGTTTTGGTTCCCCCCTCTTCTTGGAATATCTGTGTTCTCTGGATGCTTCCTTGCGCTTTTCTATTGCCCTCTTGACCTCCTCATCCCACCAACTCTTGGGTTTGCATCTTTTCCCTTTTAACTTTACTCGCACCTTAGCTAGCTCTAGCTCCAGTAATCGAGTTAATTTGGTATAAGTCCATTCTGTTTCACTATCCTCAAAAATTACTTTCTCGATTCTTTTGGCTGCTACTTCCAATTGCTTTTCTGAGTAAAAATTTCCCCCTGATTGTTCATCTTGCTTCAGTCCTACATTGCTTTTTCCTCTGAAGCTCAACTTGATACGCTTGTGGTCACTACCTAGACTTCTGGAACCATCTTCATCTATGCTCATTACCCCTAATCTGTTATACATCCTCTGTGACATTAGTGCATAATCTATCGTCGAGTGCAGACTCCCCGCCTCCCATGTTATGAGCCCTTCACACTTCTCGGTGCTGTTGCATACAACTAAATCATGCCTGTCACACATGTCCTGCAGCATGCTTCCTGTCGAATCCGTGTACCCATCCAGGTCTTCTATGTGTGCATTCATTTCACCTAATATAATTATCTCGCCCTGTCCTCCTAGCTCATCAATGTCGCTTGCAATACTTCTAACATTTTCCTGTTTTCCTCTTTGGCATTGACCCCTGTCCACAGGTATTCAAAGCCAAGGAGTGTTAGCTTGCCTGCCACTGTTCCTTTTAGCCATAAATGTTCCCTGCATCCCAGTCTAACCCTTTGAAAATTCATACTTTTATGAATGAATGCCCCAATTCCACCTCCCTTTCTGCTGCCCTCTGTTCTATTGCCATATTCCCATGCGTAGTCTGGGTTACAGGGTGGTTGCTCCATGTCTCTAAGATGTGTTTCCGCTAAACCATATACCATTAATTCCTCCTGTCTTAACTGTTCTTCTATTTCCTCCCATTTCAGTCTATTCCTGCCACCTTGCATGTTAATGAAACCTATATCTGAATTAACTTGGCCCTGGCGCTTGCGTCTCTTTCTTCCCCTATGGTTCCATTGTCCGTTTGATCTTAATTCTTCCTTCTCTACACTGGTTCCTTCAGAGCTCTGGGTCCCCCCAAAAAAGCTGTTGCCTGGCGACCTATCCTACTACCCACCTTCTTGCCAGTGGCACCACCGTAGTGGATGCCATCCTGTGCAAAAGGGTGGGGCCTAACCTCGTACACTTCCCTGTTTACCTCCATCACCTCGTATCTTAGTCGTCGACTCAATAGCCTAATTACCCGATTAGTCTCCACGACCCTCCTTTCCGTTTCGCGAGCCTGTCTCTGGACCTCTGGGATTGTGCATATGGTCACATGCACACTCTCAGAGGCCTCTCTAAGCCTACGCATCCCCACTTCCAACTGCGTCTCAAGATTCTGGCTCCTCCCCTGCAGTACATCATTGAGACCAGCATGGATGACCACAAGGTGTTCGCCATCCATGCTGCCCACCACCACCTCCCGGGCTCTGGCCATTGCATCCACCATGCACTTTCCCGACTGAGCCTCCACCTGCACCCGCCTGTCTGCCTTCACTGCCGTCAGAACGCCTCCCTCAACCCTCGCTACATTCGAGTCCCCGACCACCAGAACTCTCCTGCGCCCCAAACGTTCGCTTCCTAATTCCATCTGTTGGCCTCCGGATCGCTCTAGCTGCCTCTCCTGCCGCTGTACGCTATTGTCGCGAGTTTCCATGCCCGCTTTAACCTTTTTCATTTCGTTTTCATTTTTCTCACTCAATGCTCGCTGCACTACAGCACTGTACGATTGACGAGCCTCGTCCCCCGCCTGACACTTCTCCGAACTGGGGTGCCCAGCCGGCCGCGACCTGAGCGCTCCAACCTGTTTTTCTAGCTGGATCCGCTTTTCCCGCTCTTCTTTAATCTCGCCCACCATTCGCTTCAACAGGGCGGCATTATTCTCCTCCTTTTTAATCAAATCGGCGACCTGAGCTTCCAGCTTAATCCGTGCCTCTCGTTCGACCTGCCAGTCCGCATTAAGTGCATTAAACCCAGCTTCCCATTCCCCTTTTAACGCATGAACGGCGTCCCCAAACCGCTTGCACATCTTACACACGAAGCTAGCCTCATCCGCCTCGGCTAAGCTCCCGAACCCAGTCTCATCTAAGTAACACCAACGGTCGCACTCCTGGCACTGTACTAACTCCCCGTCCTCGTCCTCCTTAACTTTCCTAGCTTGCCGACCCATCGTCCGGCCGGCTACGCCTTGTGAAAGCCCGCCAAAATTCCTATGCCGATAGCCCTCGACCCTGCGCAACGTAAAAATCCGCTAAAAATTATTCTCACACACCTCCGCTGGCCTCCCTACCCTTAACTCGGTTTAGAACTACCGCCCGACAGCATGTATACATGTGTAAATACCAAAAACACTTAGCTTCGGACGTAGTCGCTGCAGCTCCCAGCCACGTTGCTCCCAACACGCGAACTGCAACAGCGCCATCTATGAAATGTGGCACGAAACTTTTTTACTGCTGGCGCCATCTCGTGAGCTCGACTCAAAATTAAAACTCGTTTTGCGCCGCGCAGTTTGAAAAAAGCGACGGGATGAAGATGCTCCGCGCTGTTACCGCTGACTCGCAATCAATAAATTTTGGGGTGCTGTCTACAAAATAGACCAAAAATTAACACTTTTTCACCTTTATTTCTCGAGAAAAGGTTCGTTAAATCGGGACAGATCACGGAATCGGTTTCGTTATTTCGGGTTAGTCAAAGCATTGAACCCTATGGGCGTCTGAGGGGGAATTAGGATACCTTCGTTAAATCGAGATTTTCGTTAAATCGGGTTTCGTTAAATCGAGTTTTGACTGTAGTGTGATATTTTCGTTTCGATTGTAAGTCCACCCCCACTTCAAATTTTCAAATAAAAAAAAAAGGTCGACTTACAATTGTGTAAATACGTGTAAATACGGTATACAGAATAAAGTTTATTACTGTTCCTACTGTATGATTCCTCCTCCTTTATTTAATGCCTGGTAGGCCTTATAGATACAGTAAAAGCTTGTCAATTTGATCCCCTTTAATTCGAAAATCCAGATAATTTGAACTGCTGGTGTGGTCCCGGCTGACGGCCATATATGTCTTAAGTTGGATGCTGTTGGTCTCGCACTGGTTAATTCAAACAGGCTCATGAAGAGAGACTGCATTCACTTATGCCTGGCACGGTGAGCAATCATCCATATGGCTCTCCACAAACCTGAAACCTGAGTCACATGCTGAAGAGTTGCCTGCGAACCTTTGACATGTGTGCAACAGCACGCATGGCGGCAAACAGACAGTCCTGTATCCGCATATAGTCTGACCGCATAGTTTCGGTTGCACCTTTCTCATCTTTGCACCAGCCCGTTGCAATGGGGCCTACCGGCCACACATAAGCCAGCCCATCGAGCTCAACTGCACTTTGTTTCACAAGTTTATTGGCGCGTCGCTGGCCTTCTCTTTTTTTTTCTCGCTGCTTTGGCACCGCTGTGCGTTTCCCTTGCATCCATCTGCGTCGTTCTGCCAGTATGCCGGAATTACACCCTTTTCACATGTCGTTCATTGTGGGTGTGAGGAAATCTCACAAGCGACTCTGCCAATTTTGAGAAGGTTCCACTGCTACCTTATTGCACCTGTGAAGGCTTCTGGGAAACCCTTACTGTTTTGGAGCAGTTCTGCTTCATCGTTCACAATGATGTGCATGCATAGAGCATCGATGCAAATGTTTTAAATAATCATTGTTATATTTTTGTGCTGTCCTCATGTCAGAAGGAGGTGACCATTGCCCAGTCTTTCACCAAATTAGTCTACCATGATGCAAGTGGTCTTACTCTATATTTTCAGGGTCATTCAATAATTTGAACATTTTTTCCGACCCCCTGAAGTTAAAATTAATGAGTTTTACTGTGCAGTTAATTATGCTGATGACGTGTGAAAACAGAACTTGTTTGAAATATCTGTTTCTTTTCATAGCTGTGTTTTGTGGAAAAGCATTTCTTTATTTTGAACTACCTGTACCGATGTTCGAAATTATTTGAAGATATTTGGTTCACACCCAATTTTTATTATCCGTATTTTCTCTGTGCCCAAAAATTTGATATTCGCACACTTCTACTTCTCGGTTCATATGGTAGACGCATAGGGTCCTCCTGCATTTTACATCAGAGGGACACAAAACTGCTGTGTCTGGTTCCAGGAAATGGTTTCACGACGCAGCTACAGCTGCTGCTGCAGGGTTGCACTATGTCTTCGTTCCAATATTGTGGGCAGAGGGGTGATGGTGATGATGTACCCCTTGAAACGGAGAAGCCCTGACGGTGACATTTGTGTCTGCAGGTGCCCCGGGACCAGCTGTCTGAGCAGGGCCCCTGGTTTCGGCAGCCAACTGCCGAGGAAATTGAAGGGCACCGGGTGGTCGTTACCACACTCTCGTCCTCCCAGATGCTGCTCGCCAGCGGTGTGAAGCGAGGTGCGTGGGACCTGTAGAATGGCACGCAACCGTTTGCATGCATTTGTCGGGCGCAACGTCAGTAGAATTCCCCACACCCCAGGTAGTCAGTTACTTCACTGCACATAAGGGTTGAAGCTTTTTTTTCTAAATGATTCGCAGCTGTGCATCATGGCCATGCTTTGTACAACAGATCTGAGATAAGAATGTGGATGCAGTGTTGCTGCTGTCTCCAGTTTCTGATCGTTTTGAATTGAGAATAAATATTGAGTCAGAGCTGATTCTTTTCATAAACCTAACGAAAGCATTGTGTTATAGGTAAGATGATTAGGTGAATCCTCCATGGTGGAGTAGATTTGTAATAAAAAAGTAATTACTCATTGGCATCCACCCAAGCGCAGCCATGCAGCTACAAAGAAAAGCTGTACAGCTTTCCTTTGCAGCCGCATGGTTGCGCTTGGGTGGATGCCAATGAGTAATCGCTCCCTTATTGCATTGTGTTATAACTGAGAGATATGGAATGGTGGGCATCTGTAATCAGCATTTTCTTTCATAAAGCAAAAGGGATAGATAATTTGGCTACAAAAAACAGATAGCAAAGCTGTGCTTGCATTTGACAAAAATTATTATTGAATATCCCCTCTGTTGGGTCTGTCCGGCCATCATTGTTGCCTTGGGAAACGGACTGTGTTCTCGTGTTGCACAGCTCGTACTGGCTCGGATCACACAATTTATGCAGCAGCAATTTACAGTAATTACGTAATATGTGCACTGGAATTTCAGGGTTAATAATAATAATAATTGGTTTTTGGAGCCGTAAGGGAAGGGATAAAGGAGGGAGTGAAAGAAGAAAGGAAGATGCGCCGTAGTGGAGGGCTCTGGAATAATTTCGGCCACCTGGGGATCTTTAACGTGCACTGACAGCGCACAGCACATGGGTGCCTTAGCATCAGGGTTGGGAAAATTGAAAAAAGCACAATTTGTTCTGAAGCCTCAAACATTTATTTCTGCTTCCGCTTTACTCCTTGTCACTTTCTTGATGGTTCTTCTTTGCCGTCTTTGCATCAAGTGCAACTCAAAGCAAGGGATGCGTAACAGCGAATTACAAGGCCAACAATTGGAGGGAAGCGGAGATCAGCAACGATAACACAGTGCACGCTCCACACCTTCCACACTGAGTTGTATCCCGGCTGACTAGCTTTATTACAAACTGAATTGCCAACGGACTTGTAGTTTGGATTCAGGCTCAACACACTCTACAGGAAATAGTCACTAACCGGAAGTTTTCTCTTGCTTCTTGCCACTCGTTCGGAAAAGAAGACATTACCACGAGCGAGCTAGATAAATAATGCACAGTTTGATACAATTTTACAATTTTTTTTACACATAGAGCTCCGTGCATCCTGGCGGGAGCAGGCACTGGGACCGGGCATGTACGACCTGTGGTGTGGCCCCACAATTTCAGAGGGTCTTTTTTTTGGGGGGAGGAAAAAAAAATTGACAGACTATTACGATAGTCGGTAACGCGAAGCTTGAGCGCAGCTCACCTCTGCTACCGCTGGCAGGTGGTGTGTTACGCTGGTAGCCACCCTCCGGGATATCGCCGTGTTGGCCACCGTCCTGTTTTTTATTCCTCCGCTCTCGCCGTGACAGGTGGTGTTTTGCTCTGCTACTACCTGCCATGGTTGTCAGGTGGCATGTTACGCTGACTACGCCAATAATGACGACTACAACGCGGGATCCACAAATGGACACCTATGAGCTGCGCTCTAAAAAAAGCAGGCTTATGCATGGCAATATCCTAGCCTGGCGTAACATCTCTGATGCCATTCACGCCAGCTGCCTATGCAGAAAAGCTAAAGAGGCGTATTGCAGCGGTAATGATGCTCGCACTGTTTGTAGCACGGCATTTTGAGGCATTTTGAGGCTAGACTTTCATGAAAAAAAAAAAACTGCGTGTTAGAAGCTGGTAAATCCGGTATCCGATACTTTATGAATTAAATTTAACGAGGCTTTACTGCAAGTACTGTCAGGCCTGAATGAAATGCTCTTCTAGTATAAAGCGAGGTGTTCATTTACAGCCGGTTTATGAACACGTACCTCGGTTGACCCGTCCCAGAAATGTGAATCAGGCTAGTTGTACACTGCAGCTGAAAGTACACAGGTAAAATATTTTTTGTTCACAGGTGCTGTCCGAATTTCATTTCATCCTGACTATACCTACTGCACGACCTTCTTGTTGTCCTTGCCTTATTCAGGAAATTGTTCATGGCTGTATTTCGTGCAGTTTCAAAGTAATCCTTTCTCTCTCTCACATAGACACACACACACACACACACACACACACACACACACACACACACACACACACACACACACACACACCACACACACACACACACACACACACACACACACACACACACACACACACACACACACACACACACACACACACACACACACACCACACACACACACACACACACACACACACACACACACACACACACACCACACACACACACACACACCACACACACACACCACACACACACACACACACACACACACACACACACACACACACACACACACACACACACACACACACACACACACACACACACACACACACACACACACACACACACACACACACACACACACACACACACACACACACACACACACACACACACACACACACACACACACACACACACACACACACACACACACACACACACACACACACACACACACACACACACACACACACACACACACACACACACACACACACACACACCACACACACACACACACACACACACACACACACACACACACACACACACACACACACACACACACACACACACACACACACACACACACACACACACACACACACACACACACACACACACACACACACACACACACACACACACACACACACACACACACACACACACACACACACACACACACACACACACACACACACACACACACACACACACACACCACACACACACACACACACACACACACACACACACACACACACACACACACACACACACACACACACACACACACACACACACACACACCACACACACACACACACACACACACACACACACACACACACACACACACACACACACACACACACACACACACACACACACACACACACACTGTATTTACTGGGTCAAATGTTTTGGGGAAGCCCCCAAGGCGGAGCAAATATGTAATAAGGGAGCAATTACTCCCTTATTAGTGTATTTACTCGTGTAACTTACACACTTTTTTTTTTCCTAAAATTAAGGCTTCAAAAAGGGGTGTGCACAGTGTGCGGAAATTTCGCAAACACGTCCGAAAAGCTCCACAAAGGTCATAAACACGCAATGCCATGAACATATTGCCGTGTATAAGTCAACCCTGCAACTCGCGCCCCTCGCTGGCCAAAACTTCCTTCTCATTGCTACAAAGATTAAGTGAGACTTGTAAGACCTGTGTCCCATTCTCCTAGTACTGTCGAAGACCCTCACTGCTGCCCTGCCTCAACTGCTTTGCTTCTTTGTGTGCCCAGGCTCCTTCACACACATATTCATCGATGAGGCCGCCACAGGTGATGGAGGCCGAGTGCATCTTGCCACTGGCCCTGGCCGACGAGAAACACCCGCGTTGTGCTTGCTGGCGACTGCATGCAGGTGATCATTGTGCCCACTGGGTCATTAATGGGAGCAGTTGTTCACTGTATTTCTAGATGAAGTAGGACTTTGATATTTTTATCAGAAAAGGTGAATGGATAAACTTGCCAAAAGGTGATATTTAGAAAACCGACTTTTTCGTGATATTTTTGCATTTTAAGACCTGTGTCCCCCCTTAATATTTTGTCCTGGATGCATGGGACTCTCAGACAACCAGTAACATTTGGCATGTTCTTAGCTGATAAAGATCAATGGGTGAAGTTTGGAAGAAACTGAAAAGCCACTGTGCTTACTGACAGCAGAGCTCAGGGAGTTGACGAAACACAGCTCTCCACAAGGATCCAGAGATTTCGAGAATTTTGTGCTACATCTCTATAGATCCTGCTCAAAGTGTGCAAACAGGCAGATAGATGGCAGCACTGTTAGCTGTGGAGTCCAGTGCACATAGTCGAACTTTCTTGTTCTCTGCAGCTGAACCCGGAGGTGTTTCTCGGTGTACACGCAAGAGCGCAGGCTTCATGTATCACTGCTGGAGCGGCTTCACGGCACGTTCTCGCGCGTCCATGGTGGGTAAGGTGGGCTCGCACCCCTGCCAGGTGGTGCTCGAGGACAAACTACCGCTCTCACGAGGCTCTGGTGCGCTTCATCTCGGAGTGCTTTTATGAGGACCACCTGCGTGCCATGGGCAGCCCAGGCCCACACCAGCTGCTGAAACCACTGAGCTTCTTTCGCAGCACGCGGCGCCGACAAGCTGTGCGACGGGAGCACTTCGTACGTCAACGAGATGGAGGTGGGCATCAGTGGTTTCTAGACCAGGGTTGAGGTTTGGCCTCTTTGTTGCTGTGGCCCCAACACTAACTCTTGCCTCCGTCTACAGTGAACTAGAAGTGTACAGTAGTGGAAAAAGTGGTGGCCCTTGCATGAAACATGTTGGGTAGTACTAACTTCCCAGAGAATATGTGCTGTCAGTTCTTGAAGACTCTCCTGAACAAGTTAGCGTGCAAAGCGTGGCAAATGATTTTCAGAAAAGTTGACATCAATTTGTGGGGGAAGGGGGGGTTCATTATGTTCGAAAAAATTTGCCCAGCGGTCTACGCTTCTCAGTAATGAAATCTTTAAACGCAGCTGCTGTGGTGCTCGAACCGTAGGCGACTGCCTATGGAACGTGCGATGCCGTATGAAGGCAGCTGTGGGTTTTCGACTTGGGCAGCACGCACAATGTTCTGCTGCCGATTAGCTCGCCCCGAGCGAACGGCCTGTGCACTTATAGAGTGAACTCTTTGGTGAAGAACGCATAGTTTACCGATGACGCCATCAGCGAGCATACGACGGTAGCCTTCACCTGGCTTGGTCCTTCCCATGTGCTTCACAGTCAAAAACCTAGCGGAAATTGATTATGTTTTCATTTTAATTATTGTTGCTGTTAAACTGGTAACCAGGTTAGACCTTTTATGAAAAACTGTGACTAAATTCAAAGCACTTTCACTGCGGCTTCAATGTGAAGCATGCTAGTCTTACTGCGACACATTTTCCACTGGCACCCGAGTCTGATGGGTGGTGCATCACCGCAAGGAAAACATGCCACTAGCATAGGTGCGCCCCATTCTAGCTTTTGCACACAATGATGTTTTGTTCGTTCTTGTGCGAACGTCCAGCAGGCAAGACAAGTCAGCAGCACTGAGGCACCGTGTGTTCGAGGTTCCAGGCAGAGCCCGGCATGCGGGACGACACGTCCCTGGTCGTATCGAGTGTCGCAGGCAGTCATATTGTCTATTTGCACCCAGTGGAACATACCACATGGGCAAAATTGCACTCTCATTAAACGTTTGTGGCTGCTTTTTTTTTTTTTTTCGAATTACAGGCTGTGATGTTGGGGCTGCGCCCCTAACACAAGTGTACACAGCAGTTTGTGAATTGTGTTTGCTGCTTGATTTGATTCACACCACACTTTCACTGCTCAAATTGTTCGAGCCTCCTAAACATAGAGAAAGTCTGAATTTCCTGTTCATCTAAATGCCTGCAACAAAACATTGCGAGTGTGTACGTGCTTCTCGCTTTGAAGAGCACCGCCACTTTCTTCCACTTGCTTGTTCTTGTGAAGCCGTACACCACCAATGCACTTTCCAACTGTTTCGTTGTGTACTCAGTCTCAGCACAGATGAGTTCTGTGATCTGCGACTAGTATTCAAGTTTATGCAGCAGACCGTGTCTGAGGACGGTAGGAACTCTCAGCCACGCATGCTCGATGTGCCCAAACTGAGGAGAATATAAGCTCTGCCATTTAAGGATCTCCTTTTTAGCTTGAACGCCGCTTTTTCGAACTACTTTTCAATCCTCCACGAAGTATTAAATATAACAAGGTTCTAGTGGACACATTTTGTGGCGGCCATACTTTGATGGAGGTGAAATGTCTCAGCTGGTCAGAAATAATCGAGCGCTCATAAGTCCATGTGCTGCCCCTTAAGGATATTAAACCCCACAGTTTACAATTTACATGATACGGTAGCTGTTGGCAGAGGTGGTGCCAAGAGTGTGAATGAGCTCCGAAGGATCTAGGAATTGGTTGCAGTGCGTCGAAATTTCAATTGCCTTTTATATTGGCTTTATGGGCATGTGGAGGTGCCACGAAAAAGTCAGAATAATCAAGCATTTCTTGAAAATAAGCATCCGAATTTTCAGCTAACAACTGTATGCAGTTTAACTGCGCCAGTCTTGCTTCCTGTGCTGTAGCTGTTAATGGGCAGGTGATCATATTTTTTTCTCAGCACAGATGTGGCTGACGTTGTGATGCATAGTTGTGTAAGATGGCTGCGTGTTAACTTCCTTTGGGGATAAATGGCACTGCTGTGTTGCTTATCACAACTGGAAACACTGGTGCCCACTTGTTGATCAAACCTTTCTTAGGTACAGCAGCATAACTCCATAGCATGGGGCAGCCACCTACATATAGTTGCACCTACATATAGTTTTGATGAAAACAAGCGGTGGTGTTAGTGCAGTAGATGTGCTTGCAGATGTGAGCTCTGTGTGATGGGTTTTGTGTAGGCCTGTGCGAATATTCTATAATTTAGAATATTTTGGTCGAACACAGTAGTACCCCTCTATAGTAAGTAGCTCAAACCAGCAAAAATCTTACTATATCAGGGTCTTTACTATCAGTTGTTGGTGATGGTGTGGTTCTGGCTATAATCTCTGGCTGCTTGCTGAGCATGAAGTGTTGGTTTATAAAAGAAACACTCAAAAATATCTTACATCCGCGTCTTCTTGTCCTTTTGTGCGATAATGATTTTCAGTTATTACATGTTAGTAACGTTTTTAATTTGTTTACGTCTTGTGAAGGTATACTGCATTTGCACGAATACGACGCAGCTACGAGTATAGTAACGCAGTTTGATTCCATGTGAAAACCAAAGCTTTGCATGGACCACGGCGTCGTCTTCCATGGCCTCAGCATCATTTAAAAGGCAGTAGTTAAAAAACGCGCTCGAAATAGTCGAGTGCAGCAAAACCGCCTACGCAGTGCCGCACTTCGCCATGCTTCGTTCGTGTTGGACTGCTACGAACGCATGCCGTTTCCTTCCCTTTTCTAGTCCTCACTGCACTTCTACTGGCTTTCCTTTCTCAGTGACCAGCGCCGCCTTCTTTCTACCTTCATAGCCAGCTTACTGCGTCAAGGCCTCAAGAGGTTGGCTTCTCCTCATAGCTTCCGAACATGGTGGCGAGCCACCTCAAAAAAGCACTGTTTTATTGTATTCTATTCGGTATATATATATATATATATGTACTCGCAATCCCAGACTTCGCGCGTGCCGCAATGTCATCATTCCGTGGGAAGTACATCGGCACGGTCAGACGCTCTTTACTATGACCGTTTCTTCGAAAAAATTTTTTTACAATAACCGAAAAAAAAAATGTACTGTCGTCTATGGAAGGCAAAATGGGACTGCAGCCTCACCTTACTATATCCGAGTTTTTACTATAACCGAGATTACTATAGCGGGGTTCTGCTGTGGGTAAAGTGTTCGATATTCGATTCAAGCCGATATTCGAAATCTCGAAGTATTCATCCCGAGCGAATAAACGTTTCTGGAACTCTTGCTTCGTATTCCGGGATCGCAATGCGGCATGCGCGCAACCAAAGCCTGACTCCGCACTGCGTGCCTGCTCTCCCGCATGTAAGCCGGAGCCGGTCTACGCTTGCCTCGGCAACATACGCGAGCAGGCGGAATCTCGGCGCCCAGATCTGTACCTGGCAGGTGTCTGCGACCGTACTAGCCACGGTGCACACGCGCCCTAACTGGCACGGTGGCATGCATCAATACAGAAATATAGCGTAGTATGATCAGCTTCCGTGCGCCACTAGTCTCGATGGACAGGCGTGCAAACAGCTGTGCAGTGCCTTGTGGCGTCATCAGGGCGGTCTGTGCATGTGCAGTGGCTCCCCACGGAATCGGATTGTCATAGCGGCTGCGTTGTGGTGGGTTTCTCTAATCGGAGGACGCAGGACTTCATTGACTTCCGTGGAACGAGTCTGAGTTGACTGCTGGTGCCGCAGCTGCTCTTCTCCGCATGAAATTCGTGAATCAAGTGCAGCGTCGCAAGCACGCGATGAAGCTAGCATGACGCACATTGTGATGGGTGCCCCTTTCCAACGTCTGACGCGGGGTGGTGCTGGGTGCGTGGTGTGTACACCCAGCAGGTGTTTATGAAGTCGTCGCTTAAAAGCAAAAGCTGCGCAACGACGCAGTCACAATGAAGGACCAGCAGTCGGGGGTCTTATAAACGGGTCTGACACCCCACAAATGTGTCGGCTCCGCATGTAGGTGAACTCTTTCAATTTCAATGGCCATTTTTGCAGGACGTCGACACAGCTTCAATGCACTCTCTTTTTTTCATGCGTTAAAAAAAATACACAATTTTGAAAATGCCTGTCGCACTGTTCAATCTTTTTTGTGCGGCACAAGTATTTGAAATATTCACTTCGAAATTATTTGAAGAAAAAGACTATTTCATTTGAATTCACATCGAACCAAGAAACCACTATTCGCACATGCCTAGTTTTGTGGTTTTCAGTTGACAAATTCCTAGAGCAAATTCAGTTTTACGCATGAAAACTTTAGCCTCAGCAACTAGCTCTTCCATCGTAAATACTATGTCATTATGCGATAGCTGTCTGATTTTTGGACTTCAATAATTCGGACCTGCACGATATTTGGACTTCGTTGAGGAACCGTCACGCGGCTCATAGGAGCGTGTACCGATATTACAGACCCTTTGTAGACAAAATGTTCAGTGCTGTGGAGTTAGTCTTTCAATTGAAAGTTCCGTTTTGTACCAAACATAGACGCGAGTGAGCATCGTTGTCACAACCAACTGGCTCTGCGCTGCTTGTTAAAAGCGCCACCTTGATTTAAACGGAGCCTGTCGGACGAAACA